>JAEIFU010000277.1:0-167198 GCA_018904235.1 Lordiphosa stackelbergi | reverse complement strand
GTTGATAAGAACGATAAGCGGAGTTGATTAGGATTTGTCCGTCCGTTTGTCGTCTGTCTTCCGTCTGTTCTACTCAAATCAGTAAAATCATATAAACAATCTTGAAGTTAGAAGACCCAAATCTAGTCACTGAACAATTTGATCCATAATTTATTAATTAATCTACGAAAAATTCAATAATTTTTCTGTCTTTCTAATTTCCAATATACATATATATTTAAAAACATTGATGTATTTATTCATATTTATTTATTTATTAGTTTACAATAAGCGATTAAAATTATGTTCGTTTTTCTTTCTTTTCTCGTTTCGTTTTAAATACAATTCTTTACAATTACAATTTAACTATTGTTTTCTTTTTACAATAAAAGTTTCGTTTTTTTAAATATTTGTTGCCAGTGCAAAAAGTTTTTATGTATATTCTCGATCAACTATTTTACGGATGGAAATTAATTTAAAGGAAAAATAAAAGTGTATTCAAAATTGTGAGCGAAATATGTATTATTACGTTTGAAAACTGGTTCGAATTCAGAAAATAATTTTATACCTGGCAGCTGGATTAAGAGGCTGAGATAGGGAGTCAGAGAAATATACACAAGAAAAATACCAACGAATTGGTCTTCGGATTATGTACAATGTGTCCTTTGTATGTGCGAGTTTCTTTCACTATAAAGAAATGTTTCGGCTTAAAGAGTAGTGACTATACATTTTGTTTACGTTAAATAATATTAATAATTTAATAATAGCACGCCCAGTTCCCGCACATCGCACACAGTCGCGCTCTGTTGACAAGCGTCCGAAACCAAAAATTCGCTGCATAGTTTTGGACGTAGAGACAGCTCGTAACTGTTGCTATGTTCAGGAAAAAATGACGTACCGTTTCGTTGCCTTTTAAAGTATATAAACTTTAGTCAGTTAGTGGAAGTATTTCTTTTCATTTTTGCATTAAAAACAATCACAACAATTTATAATATTAATTGACTATAAAACTACAAAAATAATAGGTTAATTGTAGTAGTAGTAGTAAGAGACAGTGAACCAAATCAAATCCTCCATTAGTCGTGTTGTGGCAAAAATTAAAATTAAAACAAAACCTAATAGTTCCTATGCATTAGATGGACAGTTGTTCTTTGTGCGCGATTGACGCCTCAGTGGCAGTTTTTTTGTTAAGGTGTGTGTGGCTTGGCACAATCCCTTAAAGACAATCATACACGTATTGTCTGAGGGATTGAATTAAGCCGAATTTGGCAACACCGTTTTGATTTTAAATACTTGTAAACTGAGTATTCTTTAGGGTGCATTGGTCGTTTGGTGTTGGGTGAAACTCAAAAGGCAGTTTTTAGGAAGTTGTAGTTGCATTGTGTGTGTGTGTGTATGTGTGTTTTGATTCTGTGCTATAATACAAAGTGTTTGCTACTACCCACACCCTAAAATTCTAAAATAGTCTTTAGTTATTTAATTATATATATATATATCATCGACTAATGAAGAAGATGTCGTTAGAGGACGAGAATTCATTTGTAGCTTTCTATTTTGTTGTTTTGGCAGTTTCTATATCAATTGTCATCATCTAAGGCTTTGGGGGCTACGCAAAATTCTCATATTAGTAAGGAAAAACTACTAAACTGTTAATACAAAAAATAATAATAAAATTATTTTCCTATATAATTAAAATGAAGCTCATCATCATTTTGCTTTATACAATTTCGTTTCGATTTGTTTTTTTTTTTCTGCGGCAAAGCCGACTTTGCTTTTTCAGCTCACAACTGTACTTTTGTTTTAACTTTTTGAATTCATTTTAAGGTGCGAAATTAAATTTCTTTCACTTGTTTGCACACGCTTTTCAAATATTCTCCTTCAATTGGATTTCTTAATCACTAAGTTATAGCTAAGGTTTTTTAGGATATGTAGTCCGGTGTTGGTTCTGGCACAGCATCAGGATTGGCAAACAGCGGATTGGGAAACTCTGGCGGATGTGGTAAGGGAGCCAAAGTTTTGGGTCTTCTGCGATAGGCCATCAGCCAACAGGAAACAGCCACAGCTACGGCCACCAGTGCCAATAGAGCTGTGATAACTAGGGCTATAATTAGACCTACCATTGAGACGCATATATCCTCTACACGCTGGGCCGCCGGTTTGACTAGGTGAGACAGAGGGAAAAATGGATTAGTAATGTTCTCCTAGTTTCCGTTTACAAAAATGTTTGCTTAAATTAGAGATGGGAGCGATGCTGGAGTTATGAGAGTCATTCAATCCCCATTAAACCAGTCACTCACACTCACACTTCTTCCCCTTTACCTCCCTTTTTAGGAGTTAGAAAAACTTTATTACATATTGTGGAGGATGAACGAGCATTAGAAAATTGTTGAAATTTGAAAATGGAATTTCTGCTATCTAAAATTATATATATTCAGTGCTAGAGCTTGTATTTTTGGACAATCTTGCAGTTGTTTTTCCCCCTCACTCATTTGAATGTGATACTTCATAGGACTGATAGTAAAAAACATCAAGAAATGTGCCTTTGAATGTAATATTCGGGGTAAATAGAAGTGAAATAATTGAAGGAAAGAAGCACAGCAAGAATTTTTTTGAGTTTTCTAGAAGTATTAGGGTCGCACAGATGATTTACTAACAAAGGCTTAAACTACTCACTGTTGGCGTCATTTAGTCCGGTACCGCTGCGTTTCTCGAACGTCAGTATGGCATTCGATGAAATTGTAATCTCCTCACGCAGCTGACCTTCCACACCCGAGCTGGTGGCAATGGCTGTCGATATATCACTGGAATTGTCCGCTATAGAGCGACGACGTCGCCCAAAGGCATTATAACCACCACAATTGACGGGTTGACATCTACCAAAGCATACACGTATGTTGCACTGGAAGCGTATATTATCGCTGGAAGGAAATTTGAAGGCGTTAAAGCTTGCCAGCAGGCTATTGGTGTCTGGATTGTATTCCCAATTTCCAAAGATGCTGGTATCTGTAGCGCAGCCGTTCTCATCTGTAACTAGATACTCGTTTTGCACGTTGTCCTCCATGGTTTTGGCTATGCAGGAGCGCGCAAAGCCGCCATAAATAGCTAAGGAAAGTGATAGGAAATAGAGTCAGAAATTGTTGTTAGTACTCAGATTCTTAGTTAACTTACTGGCTGGTTCCACATCCACTTGCAGCTTAAGATTGTCACCTATTTCGGCCGAGTTAATTTCCTCACCCTCGTTGGTTATGATGCGCATTTGACATATGGGTGGAGGTCCTGTATTCGCTATAGTGCCAGCTGTGGTCAGCATGGACACATTAAAGCCTAAGGTGACATTCTTCTCCCCAGTTTGGTACACACACTTAATGTTATACGCTTGCGCCTTATAGGTTACGAGCTTAGGATGCTTCTGTATGACCAACACAAAGCTGGCCACATCCTTAATGGCCTGCATGCCACAGCTACCAAAGTGCACACGGAAGATTTCAGTGCGTGGCACCGTCTCTCCAGCTAAATTGACAACACGACGGCACTCCTCGTCCTTGCTGTGGCCCTTGACATATAGCACACCATTAAAACCGGGTTCGGTAATGTGTATTTCCACTTGTACTCCATCAGCCAGACAGCTAACGACCATATCAGGTCTGGGGAAGTCGGTACGGAAGTTGGTGTGGTTGCAATGTAACTCCGGATTGCCTGTATAGCCAGTAATACACTGGCACTGGGCACGATGATTTACAGCATTACAAAATGCATTCACTCCACACGCTTTGATAAGACAGGGATCTTCGCAGGTCTTGGTTTCGGGATTACAATAGCGATTATCGGCACACTGTTCGTTGGTAACGCATTCTGGTTGCTCTATGGGTTGACATTCTCCCTGTGGAGTTAGGCGGTAGCCCAATTCAATCGGACAAGTGCAACGACCACGCTCATCTATCACCATACCACGCTCCAAAGCACATACACAATGTCCAGTTTCATCAACGCGGAAGCCCTGTTCCACCAGACAAGGTGTGCAGTACTCGTAGATATCCAAAGCGGTGCCAGGTGGACAGACACACTGGCCATCTATATCGCGTACGAAACCCTTTTCAATGACACACAGTGAACGCTTGTCACATTGCACAGCCGCATTGCCGGTGTAGCCTTCAAGGCACTCACAGATCATGGTTCTCACCGGCAGGGTATCCAAAACACGGCATTCGGCATTAACACCACACGGTTGTGTAGCATTGCAGGGATTTACACACTCACCACGAAGGCAGGCTCGTTGAGTGGGACAATCAGAATCGCTAATACAGATGGGCACAACGCGTTCCTGTTCGCAGCCATTACGTCTTGGTATGAAACCCTGAGGACAAGCGCATTGTGGCTTATGTTGGTAGACCTTACAACGTTCGTCGCTGGCGCAGATGGCCGTGGTATCGCAAGGATCAGCGCATTTACCATTCACACAGGCCTTATCTGTGGGACATTCATCGTCAGCGCGGCATCCGAGAGGAGTGCAGCCTAAGCGTGCATTGCCTCCATGTCCTGGGGCACACTCACACACGGCACGATGATTTAGAGCTAGGCACTGAGCATTTGGTCCACATTGCTCACCCTGACAGGCTGGCACACAGAGTTGATTACGGCAGGCATGAGTGGCTGGGCAATCCGAATTGATGGTACACTCAATCTTAGAGCATTCGAACTCGGGATTACCCTCATAACCCTGACGACAAGTGCAGACCGGCTTGTGATCCTTAATGCGGCATTCAGCATTTAATCCACAATTGCAAGGATCGCGACAAATGCCTTTCAGGCAGGATTTGTCTGCAGCACAGTCGGAATCTGAAATACAGCCACCCACTTTAACAATTCCAGTCGTGGGCTTGCAACTTCCACTTCCACTGCTAATATAACCATCTGGACAGATGCAAATCATAGTTCGGACGGGCGCTGTAGGTGTCACTTGACACTGGGCAGGGCGCTGGCAGGGTTCTAGAACTAGGCAAGGATCAACGCACTGGTCATTTATACAAGCCTGTTTAGCTGGACAGTCGGTGTCCAATCGGCACACAGGCTGAAGTTGCGGTCGACAATCCACATATGGATTACCCAAATAACCAGCTGGACAACGGCATACAGCCATGTGATTCTGTGGCCTGCATTCGGCCCGCGGCGAACAGGAATTATGGTAAACGCAGGGATTCACACACTGCTCATTCTGGCAGGTCTTGTCCGTGGGGCAGTCATTATTACTACTGCAACCAATGACACGACAACGCTCGTAGGGATTTCCTCTATAGCCGCTCAGACAGCGACACTGAGCTCGACTGGACTGAACATAACATTCGGCATTGGGTCCGCAGGGATCGTTGATTAGACAGGGATTGATGCAGTTGCCATTGATACAGGCTTTGCCCGAGTCGCATTCACCATCAACACGACATCCTATAGAACGGCAGGCGGCATAGGGATTACCCTCGAAGCCATCTTGACAGCTGCAAACAGCGCGATGCTGGGTAACTTGACAAATGGCATTAGTGCCACAATTGCAGGGATTACGGCATTGACGATGCACGCAGGCCTCCTGGTCAGGACAGTCCTGATCGCTTTCGCAGCCCGGAGGGCTCTTCAACACAAGCTGACGACATTCGCCGCTGGCATCGGGCACCTGCGTTTCAGGACACTCGCAGACCATGGTTCTGACTGGAACACTGTCCAAAACACTGCACTGAGCACTGCGAGCACAGGGCGATAGCTCTGTGCATGGATTCGAGCACTTGGCATCAATGCAGGCCAAACGGCTGGGACAGTCACCATCGTCACGACACACCGGCTCAACAGGTCGACGTTCACAGTATGCATAGGGATTGCCCAAGGGAAGTTGTTCGGGACAGCTACAGACAGCGCGGTGTTGCAAAGCTTGACAGATCGCATTCTGAGCGCAGGGTCCTGGTGCACACGGACTGACACATTGATTAGATACACAGGCCAGATTCGAGGCACAATCGTAGTCCGAGTGGCATTCAAGGCGTAGGCAACGTACAAATGGGTCACCTTCCAGGCCGATTGGACAGCGGCAATTCGCACGATGGTTGCGACCAAAGCATTCGGCATTTAGAGCACAAGGATCGGCCACCAGGCAAGGATTGATACACTCTCGATTTAGACACTGCTTGTCGCCAGAGCACTCATCATCCGACTGGCAGCCTATAGGAGCGCAACCAAACTGGGCATTACCTGAGTAACCAGGCTTACAGTAGCAGATGGGATGGTGATTCTTCACCGTACATTCGGCATTGGGACCACAATTACAAGGATTAATACATTGGGCATTAATACATGACTCCGTCGCTGGGCATTCATTGTTCGATTTACATCCCACTGTGATTACATCGGAAGCTGTAGAGCGGTTAGAGAATTAGATATGTGTTTTTTAAAAGTTCCCTAAGAAATAAATACTTACGTGGTAGGCAACGTTCTTGGGGATTTCCAGTATAGCCAGGCGGGCAGCGACAAACGGCCGCTCGCAGCTGTATGTGACAATAAGCACCCAATCCGCAACCATCAGCCACGCAGGGATTAACACAGCGCTCGTTACGGCAGGTCATATCCTGTGGACAATCATCATTGCGGGTACATTCTGCACCTGGAGTCTTGGGCAAGGCTATGTCAGTGATATAACACTCGATACGTGGATTGCCTTGATAGCCACTTGGGCAAGAACACTGCGCATAATGATCGCGTGCATTGCACTGAGCATTCACTCCACATCGCTCCAGACGACAGGCATCTAGGCAGTTACCATGCGAGCAAACTTCAGGGTTATCACATTCTGAATTCTGTTGACAACCGGTGGTGATAACAGCCGTCTGTATGGGCACACAATTTCCAGAGTTATCAGTTACCGTGTCACTAGGGCATTTACAGATCATGGTTCGCAGTGGTAAGGTATCCAAAACAGCACAACTTTGCTGCGGAGTGCAAACATGAGGTGTAGCGCAAGGATTGGTACAACGTTCATTAATGCAAGCCAATTTTGAAGGACATTCGGCATCTTGGGTACATTGGGGTTGAGGTGTGCGTTCTGGAAGATCACACTGAACCAAGGGATTGCCCTGATAGCCGGCACGACACTCGCACTGAGGTTGATGACGACGTCCAAGGCAAATGGCATTCAGAGCACAAGTATCCTGTTCGCAGACTGGACGGCAGACACGATTCAAACGATCGCAGGCCTCATGATCCGCACAATCCTCATTGTACTGACAGTGTCCAGTTATACAGGTAACGAAAGGATTACCCTGCGTTCCGGCAGGACAAATGCAGACAGCTTGATGATTTTGAGGCAAACACTCGGCTCCAGTGCCGCATCGTACTTGACCATGAGTACAAGGATTGACACAGTTTTCGTTCAGACAAGCCTTGTCATAAGGACAATCCGCATTGATTTTACATTCAGCTACATGGGGAATCAGGATTATGGATGTAAACTTTAAAATAATGTCCAAAGCACTTACGTTTGTAGCATTGTACTTGTGGATCACCACCCCAACCAGCTGGACAATAGCAAATGGGACGTGAGTTTTGGACACGACACTCGGCATTGCCGGCGCAAGGATTTGCCTCAGCACATGGATTTTGACAACGCTGATTAATGCAAGCTGTTGTGGGAGTACATTCCGAGTCATGGGTACAACCAGCTGTGATTTTAGCTGTAAGCATTTCAAGAGAGAGCTTAGCATTTGGTAGGGGATACATTCAAAAACTCAACTTACGTGGCTCATAGCAATTTGTAAAGGGATCTCCTTGAGTACCCTGTGGACAACTGCAGATAGCTCGATGCTGTTGGGGCAAGCACTGGGCTGTGCGAGCACAAGGCGAGGCATCCAGACAAGGATTGACACAGACACCACTGCGACAGGCTTCAGTATCCTGACACTGATCATGCGAAGTGCAGCCCTGGTCACGTGCAGGTTCTAGGTGAGAAAATTGATAGATTAGATTTGCTTTGATTTGGGGAGTGCGATAAGATAGCCAGTTAGAAGTTATAGAGTGCATATACACACTATAGGGTGCAACTGTATAAATAGGTGCAACTCTATAAATGGGCATTAATATATCATTAAATAATTAAAAATAAAGCACTATATACAACTTGGCTGCAATGAAAGAAGCAAACTCAAAATAAAGCAAATTTTCAGGGAAACGTCGATCGAACGAATCTTACCTTTCCGACATCCAATGTCTGCATCACCCACATATCCAGGCTCGCAGCGACATATCATAGTCCTCAGAGGTAGTGTGTCAACTACTTCGCAAATGGCATTCGTTCCACAAGGATGCGTAACGTCGCATGGATTCTTGCACTCACCGCCAAAACAGGCCAGTTTACTGGGACACTCCGCGTCCATGGTGCAACCTTGCGGTTGCACTGGTAACAGGTCGCAGCGTACTGCTGGATTTCCACTAAATCCAGACGGGCATCGGCATTGAGCACGATGGTTATCCACACGGCATTGGGCACCAATACCACAATTGCAAGGATCCTCACAGCGTTCATTGCGGCAGGCCAAATGGAAGGCGCATTCTTCATCGACTCGACACTCAGGTCTCTCGCAGCGTACCAAAGCATTGCCACGATATCCGTCGGGGCAGTGGCAGCGGGCGCGGTGATTGAAATCGGCACGACAGATGGCTCCAGTACCACACTGCGTGAAACTGCAAGGATCTACGCATTTTTCATTGATGCAGGCTTCAGTGGGAGCACATTCGCTATCTGAGCGACAGCCCATTAGGTAACAATACTGCAGTGCATTGCCGGTATAACCCTCGTTGCACACACACAATGGACGATGCAGTTGAACATGACAACGTGCTTGTTGAGCGCACAGATTGGTTTGCTCGCAAGGATTTCGACACATTTGATTGATGCAGGCCTTATCATTGGTACACTCAGCATCGCTGACACACTCTGGTTTAGGTGGTTCCAGCTGCGGCTCTTGTCTAACACACTGAGCATATGGTGAGCCATAGAATTCCGGTGGGCAGCTACAAATGGCCTTATGATTGACGGTACGGCAAATGGCATTTAGACCACAGGCATGTAGACAAGGATCGCGACACTTTTGACTGACACAAGCACGATCACGCGAACAATCCTCATTGGTAACACATTCCGGATAGCTGCAGGTGGCAGCGCCGTTCACAGCGCGACAGATGCCATTGCTGCGACAGGGTGAAGGATTGCAGGGATCCACCGGCTCAGCTTGGCGTGGTGCCTCGCATTGTACAAACGGATTGCCCACCATATTGCCAGGGCAACTACATATGGGACTGTGATTGATGGTTTGACACATGGCCCCATATCCGCAAACTCCTGCACACGCATCCACGCACTTGGAGTTGACACATGCCCGATCCTTGGCACAATCGGAGCTAAGGGTGCATTCAGGTCTACAACCCTGACCTAATGGATTGCCAAAGAAGCCAGGCAGACATTCGCATACAGCCTGATCGCGTTGAACACGACACACAGAGTTAAGTCCACATGGTGAGGGATAACAAGGATCGGAAGGAGGCGGTGGCGTCAACAGACGCGTGCACTGCACGAAAGCGTTGCCTGTATAGCCAGCTGGGCAAGAGCAGATGGGTATGTGATTGTTGATACTACAAATAGCCTCCAGACCGCAGGTGCCGGGGCAGGGATCAGCGCACTTGTTACGAATGCAAGCTCGATTGGCCGAACACTCAGAGTTTCCGACGCATTCAGGACGACAACCCTCATAGGGATTTCCAATATACTCTTGTAGGCACTCGCACACATAACTTTGGCCGCGTACGCGACATTCAGCATTGGTGCCGCAAGGAGAGGGGTAGCAAGGATTCTCTGGTTCCTTTGGTACAGTGGGTATGTCTGAAAAGCGTATATTAAATTTAATAATTAGAGTAATTCAATTTTAAGGGCCTGCCTAATTACAATATGCAAACTTGATTGGTAAGGGAGAAGAGGGGGGAGAATGATGCTTACTTTGGGGAATTGGCAGGCACTGTCGGAAGGGATCTCCTGTCGTACCCCCGGGACAATGACAATTGGGCGTATGTAGGGTAACCAGACACAGGGCGTTTTGGCCACAACTACCCGGGCATGGATCGCGGCACTTTTGATTAATACAAGCCAAATTATTGGCACATTCGTCATTAAAGAGACATTCAGGTCGGCAGTTAGGTGGGGTTCCCTGGAACTCCGCCAGGCAGCTACAATGGGCCTGGCCATTTTCATTTCTACACTGAGCATTTGGACCACACGGTGATGGGTAACAGGGATCACGTGCAACTTCAGGCTTTCGCTCTATAACAATAAGATGGCACAGGTTGTGGGCATTGCCTGTGTAGCCTGCAATGCACTCGCAGTGAGCTCTATGCTGCACTGGCTGACATACGGCGTTTAAGCCGCATTGGCCCGGACAAGGATCGACACACTTATTATTAATACAGGCGTGAACTTGAGAGCAGTCCGAGCTTGTGTAGCACTCCAGTCGACAGTTAGGCGGCTGCCCGAAGTAGCCAGTTATGCAGGAGCAAATTGCGTTTCCGTTGCGCTCAATGCATTGCGCGTTAGTACCACAGGGCGAGGGCTGGCAGGGATTGAGGGGTTGCTTAGGCGACTCATCTCTTAACGGTGAGCAGTCTATAAAAGCATTGCCAGTCATGCGCTCAGGACAGCGGCACATGGCAATATGATTGACCACATCGCAGAGCGCGTTTTGAGCACAAGTACCCGGACAGGGATCCACACATTTATTGCGCACACAAGCACGGTTCCTAGGGCATTCGGAGTTAAGTATGCACTCGGGACGACAGCCGGTGTAGGGATCGCCTTGATATTCCGGTAGACAAGTGCACTGGCCATCACGGCACTGAGCATTAGCTCCACAAGGAGAAGGATTACAAGGATCTCTGGGTGCTGTAATAAAGTTATGATCTAGTTTAGAGTCTATTAGCAAAACGTGTTTAAGCAAGGGCATACTCGGAGCTGGTGGCGGTGTGGGTGGCAGCAGACGGCAACTAGTGAAGGGGTCGCCTGTATAGCTCACAGGGCAGGAACAACTGGGAGTATGATTAATCACATTACACAGGGCTGCAAAGCCGCAGGCTCCTGGACAGGGATCGCGACACTTTTCATTGATGCAAGCCAAGTTGCTACCACATTCTGCATTGATGGTACACTCCGGACGACAATTGGGCGCTGCACCAATATAGTTGGAAAGGCAACTACAGCTGGCACCACCATTTACCTCACGACACTGTGAATAGGGTCCACAAGGCGAGGGTAGACATGGATTAACCGGCTCTGTTGGTAATCTCTCTATTTTTGGTGGCAGTGGCAGACAACGAGTGAAAGCCTCTCCGGTATAGCCTGGCAGACATGAGCAAAGCGGACTATGATTGCGAACGTGACACTGGGCATTTAGTCCACAAGCTCCAGGACAGGGATCTTGACATTTTTGTTTTATACAGGCCTTATCCGCTGGACATTCGGTGCTAATGACACACTCGGGACGACAGGATGGCGGGGTACCAACAAACGTCGGCAGGCAAGAGCAAATTGCCTGACCCTGCGACTCGCGACATTGAGCATTAGCTCCACAGGGCGATGGTTGGCAGGGATTCACATAGACTGGAGGCGTAGCTGAAGAGTTGAAAAAGCGAATTTAACATTTGCAAAAGAAATGGCGTAAGCAAAGCATTGTTAAAAGCAAGTCGAAAAGCAAAACCAAAAGCTAGCAAATTGTCACTGAAAAAATTGTGTATGAGAATTGATGTGATTAAGAGTAAAACGAAAATCCGTTGATGAGGGGGGTTACAAAATAGAAAACAGCTGTAAAAAAGACGGCGAAAGGGAAGCAAGACCAGGGTTTGAGTACTGCGTTGTTGTTCATAGAGACAGGAATAGTTTAGTGGCAGATCTAGTTTAAGGGGAACACTGATCTTACATTCATGCTGCACTATCCTACGGCAGCTGAGGTAGGGGTTACCCATATGCCACGGTTGACATTCACAGATGGGTATGTGATTTATAACCTGACAATAGGCATTGAGCCCGCAGACACCAGGGCAGGGGTCATGACATTTTTCATTCATGCAAGCCCTGTCACTGCTACAGTCAGTGTTGATCATGCATTCAGGGCGGCAAATCTCATAGGGATTGCCATAATAATTCGGCAAACATTGACAAACACTGATATCGTTGTGGGGCTGACAAATTGCATTGGCACCGCAAGGACTGGGGTTACATGGCTGAGCTACTGGGGGACTCGGATAGTCACGTACACACACACTGTAAGCATTGCCCACATAACCTTCCGGGCAATAACAAATAGGACTGTGTGCAATTACACGACATAGTGCTAAGCTACCGCAGGTGCCAGGGCAGGGATCAACACATTTTTGATTAAGGCATGCTTTATCAGCGGTGCAATCAGCGCTGTTAACGCATTCCGGTCGGCAATTTGGCGGAGTGCCCTGGAATTCTAGCAGGCAAGAGCAGCGAGCACCTTGTCTTGTAGCTACACATTGTGAGTTGGGACCACAGGGCGAGGGCTGACAGGGATCTACTTCGTCGTGTTGCATAACTGAAAATGGTCGATTAGAATCCTGTTGAAATGGTGTAAGGACATTTTGCAGCATACCTATAGTTTGACAAGCTAGCAACGGGTTACCAGTCAGATAAGGTGGACACACGCAAAGGGGACTGTGGTTCTGTGCATGGCATATGGCGCGTAGACCGCATGCTCCAGGACAAGGATCTTGGCATCTTAAATTTAAGCAATATTTGTCAAGAGCGCAATCTGAGTTGGTGGTGCACTCGGGACGACAGGTGGGTGGGGTACCTAAATAGCCTGGCAGACAGTAGCAAATGGCTTGCTCATGATAGGCACGGCAGTGGGCATTGGGTCCACATGGTGTGGGGTGGCATGGATTAATTGGAGTGCGCTGTGGTACGATAGCAGGTAAAGTGGTGGGAGGAGTAGTCACTGGTATAACTGTGAGCACTGGATCGCACCGAACAAATGCGTCTCCTTGCATTTTATCTGGACAAGAGCAGGTAGCCATATGATTGTAGACTTGGCAAAGGGCATTTTGTCCGCAAGTGCCAGGGCAGGGATCTTGGCACTTTTGTCGCATACATGCTTTGTCTATCGGGCAATCAGTGTTCAGTACACATTCCGGACGGCAGCCGATATAAGGATTACCATGGTATTCCGCGAGGCAGCTGCATACGCCATTATTGCAGACGGCATTTGCTCCACATGGTGATGGATAGCAAAGATCCTTTGTCTCAATAGGCTCATGCTGTATAGGCGTTCGCTGACATGAAACAAAAGGATTACCACTATACCCCATGGGACAAAAGCAGTTAGGAACGTGATCATGCACTCGACAGATGGCATTGTAGGCACAAGAACCTTGACAAGGGTCATGACACTTCTCGTTTATGCAAGCCAAATGCGCTGGGCAGTCGGATTGAGTAATACATTCTGGACGACAATTGGGTGGGGTGCCTATATAGCTGGGCAAGCAAACACATGCGGCTATACCAAAGCGATTACGACATTGGGAGTAAGCACCACAAGGCGAGGGATAACATGGATTTACTTCAGGTACTGGGACTGCAACATTATACGTAGGTGACGGAATAAACACAGGCGCCTGAGGTTGGGGTTGAGCTATTGGATTTGTTGGATAGTTCACATAATTAATAGAAGGTTGTGACGTTGTTTGTGTTGGCAGTGGCGCTGAAGGAATGTTAACCACTCCTGGATGTGGCGCTGGTATTGAGGGAATATTAACAATTCCAGTTTGTTGGGGTTTTGGTTGCGGTGTTGTTGAATAATTCACATCATAAAGAGGAGGAATAGGTGAGGGATGTCCTGGTTGTGGAGCTGAAGGAATGTTAATCACTCCTGGATGTGGCGCAGGTATCGTTTCCGGAACAGAGGGAATATTAACAATTCCAGGTGGTTGAGGTATTGGTCGTGGTGTTGTTGGGTAGTTCACATCATAAAGAGGAGGTATAGGTGAGGGATATGTTGGTTGTGGAGCTGAAGGAATGTTAATCACTCCTGGATGTGGCGCAGGTTTCGTTTCCGGAACAGAGGGAATATTAACAATTCCAGGTGGTTGAGGTATTGGTCGTGGTGTAGTTGGGTAATTCACATCATAAAGAGGAGGTATAGGTGAGGGATATGTTGGTTGTGGAGCTGAAGGAATGTTAATCACTCCTGGATGTGGCGCAGGTATCGTTTCCGGAACAGAGGGAATATTAACAATTCCAGGTGGTTGAGGTATTGGTCGTGGTGTTGTTGGGTAATTCACATCATAAAGAGGTGGATTAGGTGGGGGATGCTCTGGTTGTGGAGCTGAAGGAATGTTAATCACTCCTGGATGTGGCGCAGGTTTCGTTTCCGGCACAGACGGAATATTAACAATTCCAATTTGTTGAGGTATTGGTCGAGGTGTTGTTGGGTAATTCACATCATAAAGAGGTGGTTTAGGAGAGGGATGTGTTGGTTGTGGAGCTGAAGGAATATTAATAACTCCTGGATGTGGCGCAGGTTTCGTTTCCGGAACAGAGGGAATATTTACAATTCCATTTTGTTGAGGTATTGGTCGTGGTGTAGTTGGGTAATTCACATCATAAAGAGTTGGGTTAGGTGATGGATGTTCCGGGCGTGTCACTGATGGAATGTTAATCACTGTAGGTATTGGAGCTGGCACTGGTACAGGAGGCGAAACAGAGGGAACATTCACAACTCCGGGTTGTTGAGAAGTATATATAGAAGGTATATACAATGGTTGCTGAGGTGATGCATAGACTGGTCTTGGTGGGGACGGAATATTGATTACTCCTGGTATTGGTGGAGGTGGTGGGTAATAAACATCGTATATAGCTGGCTGCTGTTGTTGGGGATGTTGTGACGGTGAGCTAGGTGATGGTATAAATATTGGTGGCTGTGTTGTTGGGTAAGTGGGCAAGGGAATGTGTGGAGCTGAGGGAATATTAATCACTCCTGGATGTGGCGCAGGTGTCGTTTCCGGAACAGAGGGCACATTTACAATTCCAGGTGGTTGGGGTATTGGTCGTGGTGTTGTTGGGTAATTTACATCATAAAGAGGAGTTATAGGTGAGGCATGTCCTGGTTGTGGAGCTGAAGGAATGTTAATCACTCCTGGATGTGGTGCAGGTTTCGTTTCCGAAACAGAGGGAACATTTACAATTCCAGGTGGTTGGGGTTTCGGTCGTGGTGTTGTTGGGTAGCTCACATCATAAAGAGGAGGTATAGATGAGGGATATGTTGGTTGTGGAGCTGAAGGAATGTTAATCACTCCTGGATGTGGCGCAGGTTTCGTTTCCGGAACAGAGGGAACATTTACAATTCCAGGTGGTTGGGGTATTGGTCGTGGTGTTGTTGGGTAGTTCACATCATAAAGAGGAGGTATAGGTGAGGGATATGTTGGTTGTGGAGCTGAAGGAATGTTAATCACTCCTGGATGTGGCGCAGGTTTCGTTTCCGGAGCAGAGGGAACATTTACAATTCCAGGTGGTTGGGGTATTGGTCGTGGTGTTGTTGGGTAGTTCACATCATAAAGAGGAGGTATAGGTGAGGGATATGTTGGTTGTGGAGCTGAAGGAATGTTAATCACTCCTGGATGTGGCGCAGGTATCGTTTCCGGAACAGAGGGAATATTAACAATTCCAGGTGGTTGAGGTATCGGTCGTGGTGTTGTTGGGTAATTCACATCATAAAGAGGTGGATTAGGTGGGGGATGCTCTGGCTGTGGAGCTGTAGGAATGTTAATCACTCCTGGAAGTGGCGCAGGTTTCGTTTCCGGCACAGAGGGAATATTTACAATTCCTGGCAGTGATGGATATGCTGGTTGTGGTACATATGGAACATTTATTACACCGGGTTTCGTTTCCGTATATTGTTGTTGTACAGAAGGTATGTGTATTATTCCAGGTATGTTAACCGGATATGGTGGAGCTGGTGTATCATAAATTGGTGGTCTAGCCGCTGTTGGGGCTAAAGTAGCCAAATAAATATTATTATTGGACGGATTACTTTCAATCATTTGATTACTAATCTTACGTCTTGGGGTCTCGTAGCATCGCGTAAATGGATCACCAGTATGTGAAGATATGCAGTAGCAAATTGGATTATGATAATGTACGCGGCATTCGGAATTAATGCCGCAAGTTCCTGGACAGGGATCAATACATTTAAGATGCACACAGGCCTTATCAAGGGCACACTCGGAGTTAAGTGTACACTCAGGGCGACAGCTGGGTGGTGAACCATAGAAATCGGGAAGACACGAGCAAATAGCTACCTTATTATTTTCGCGGCACTTTGCATTAGGACCACAAGGTGAAGGTTCACAGGGATTTATGTCGTACATGGGAGCTAAGGCGGAAAAAAAGGTTAAAAGCCTAGAAATGGGCACAGGTTTTAAGGTGATTCGATGCTTACATTGTGGAACTGTTGGCAGGGGTGTGCAGTATACGAAGGGATTGCCAGTGTAAGCGCTGAGGCAATTGCACTGTGGCAAATGGTCAATAACAAAACATTGAGCATTAAGACCACACGTGCCAGGGCAGGGATCCCGACACCTTTGTTGCACGCATGCTTTGTTCGAGGAGCAATCCGAGTTAAGGACACACTCTGGACGGCAAAATTCATATGGATTGCCGTAATAGTCGGCCAGGCAGCTACATGAGCCTATGCCACGATGTTGAGTACACTGTGCGTTCGCACCACAAGGATTGGGCACGCAAGGGTTAAGGGCTGGCTGGTTATTTTGTAATACCTGAATGGCAGTGGTTGGCGGCTCAGGCAACGGAGCCAGCGGTGTGGATGGCTGACACGCACTAAATGGATTACCCACAAGTCCTGGGGCACACACACAGTTTGGCTTGTGATTGTACGTACGACAAAGAGCATTGAAGCCACATAGACCCGGACAAGGATCTTGACACTTGTTATTAATGCAAGCTCTGTGTGTGGGGCACTCGCTATTGGAAATGCATTCTGGTCTGCAGAACGGTGGTATGCCAATGAATTCCGGCAAGCAACGACAAACTGCCGTATTCCTGTCATTAGAGCATTGGGCATGAGGGCCACAGGGCGAAGGCACGCACGGATCAACAGATTCGCGTTGCACTGTTGGAAGTGTTAGCCGAATGGGTTGGCACTGTAAATACGGACTACCGGTGTAACCGGAAGGGCACACACATGCAGGACTGTGGTTAATGACATGACACTCAGCCAGATATCCACAAGCACCTGGACAAGGGTCTCGACAGTGCTGATTAACGCAGGCTAAGTTAGGAGGACATTCGGAATTGCTTGTACACTCGGGCCTGCAGGCAGGGGGACTGCCATAAAAGCCGGAAAGGCAGGTGCATACAGCCTGTAGGCCTACCTCGCGACATACGGCATGCGGGCCGCAAGGGGACGGCTGGCAGGGATGCAGCTCTGCAGGTGCTCGTAAGGGAGCCGGTTGACAAAGTACAAATGGATTGCCGTTATAGCCGGCGGGACAGTGACACATAGCCACGTGATTATGTACTTCGCAATAAGCTGTCGCTCCACAAGTTCCTGGACAGGGATCTATGCAACGATTGCGTACACATGCTCTATCTCGGGCGCACTCTGTGCTTAGTACACATTCCGGACGACAGCCAACATATGGGTCGCCTTGGTACAAAGGCAGGCAACTGCACACACCGTTAGTGCACTCGGCATTGGTCCCGCAAAGTAAAGTTTGACACAAATCCTCGGCAACGACAGGGCTTATCGGGCTTACTGCGGGATAGCAGCGATAGAATGGGTCGCCAACATAACCGCGTTGACATAAACAACTTGGTACATGGTTTAATACATTACAATGCGCGTACAATCCACATGACCCAGGGCATGGGTCCAAACACTTTTCATTGATACACGCGAGATGACTAGGACAATCAGAGTTGATAGTGCACTCGGATCGACAATGGGGGGGTGTGCCGTAATAGGTAGGAAGACAGCTACATACAGCCTGCCCATACTCAACTCGGCACTGGGCATACTGTCCGCAAGGTGAGGGCACACAGGGGTCGCGATAGTGTTCTCGCAATGGTGTAGGGGGCAGGGGAATTGGTTGACAACGAACAAAGGCGTCGCCGGTATAACCAGGATGGCAAGAACACATTGCTCGGTGCTGGTGCGTATGGCACACAGCGTTTTGTCCGCAGGCGCCAATACAGGGATCACGACATCTTCTATTCAAACAGGCCTTATCATAGGGACACTCGGGATTTGTGGTACATTCAGGACGACAAGATGGTGGAATGCCAAAAAATTCAGGCAAGCAGCTACAAACCGCCTGACCTTGCGATTCTTTGCATTGTGCGTTTGGACCGCATGGTGAGGGTTGACAAGGATTAATGTAGACAACATTGATTGCTATGGGAGTGCGAACGGGTGCAAATAAGATATTATACGGTTGGTTAGTGCGATCTTTCAGTGGACGGGTAGATTGTTGCTTACGTTCGTCCTGAACTATATGGCAATGGCGGTAAGGATCGCCATTATAGCCAGTATGGCATCTGCAGTTTGGCAAGTGGTTGACAACCTGACATTGAGCATTGGGCGCACAGCTACCGGGGCAAGGATCTCTGCAATGTTGATTAAGACAGGCCAGATGGCTGGGGCAGTCAGAGTTCAGGACACATTCGGGACGACAGCCCTCATAAGGATTGCCAAAGTAATCGGGAAGGCATTCGCAGGACCCAGCATTACCTTGCTGTCTGCAAACGGCGTTGCTACCACATGGACTTTGCGTGCACGGATCGATGTGATCCCGTTCAAGCACAGGGCGCGGAGTACATTGCGTAAATGGATCGCCAATATAGTCAGACAAGCAAACGCACGAGGGTACGTGATTGATAACCTGACAGTTGGCAGCATGTCCACATAGTCCGGGACAGGGATCGCGGCATTTCTGTCTAATACAGGCCAGCTGATTGGGGCACTCCGCAGACGTAATGCATTCTGGTCGACAGTTCGGCGGTGTGCCTATAAAATTCTCCAAACATTTGCACACGGCCTGTCCATTTTGATTGTGGCACTCGGCACTAGCACCGCAAGGAGAAGGTATGCAAGGATTCAGAGGATCGCGTTGGACGATCACAGGTGGAGGCGGTGGCAAACGTTGACATAAGGAAAAGGCGTTGCCTGTATAATCGGGCGGACAACTACAGTGAGGGACATGTCGGACAACCTGACACAAAGAGAGTTGCCCACATGCGCCGGGGCAGGGATCCCGACATTGCTGGTTTAGACAAGCCAAGTTTGGAGCACAGTCTGAGTTGATGGTACATTCTGGTCGACAATGAGGGGGTATGCCGAAATATGTTGGCAGACAGGTACACACCGCCTGCTCATTGACGACGCGACAATGTGCGTTGTTTCCGCAAGGCGATGGATGACAAGGATTCACAGGCACAACTGGATCGGCTAAGCAAAATGAAGAAAAATTAATTGGGACTTCCCATAATCTATTGACTATAAACCTACTTTGCACAAGGGTACAGTGCACAAATGCGTTACCAGTCGAGCCGGCAGGACAATGACACATTGGCACATGACCGCGCACTTCACAAACTGCGCCTACGCCACAAGCACCTGGACAGGGATCAACGCATTTACTGCGCTGGCAGGCCTTGTCACGAGCGCAGTCCATGTTTAGCACGCATTCAGGCCGACAGCCCACATAGGGATTGCCCTCAAAGTCGGGTAGACAGCTGCACTGTCCTGCGTTGGTACATACAGCGTTAGGACCGCAGGGTGAGGGATTACAGGCATCACGTAGGGGCGGCGGTGATGTCGCCGGCGGTTGGGGCAGACAGCTTATAAAAGGATTGCCCTGATAACCGGCTGGACAGCTACAGATGGGCGTATGGTTGATGGTATTACACAGGGCCAGAAGACCACAGGAACCAGGACAAGGGTCCCGACATTTTTCATTGATACATGCCAAATGCGAAGAGCATTCTGCATTTATAATGCATTCTGGCTGGCAATTGGGTGGGGAGCCATAATACCCGGGAAGACAGGTGCAAACAGCTTGCTCGCTCTGGGTACGGCATTGTCCGTAGGTACCGCAGGGCGAAGGTACACAGGGATCACGGTAGGTGTCTTTGGGGTAGTCATAGCTGACGGAAAGGGCTGCAATTGACGTGAGGTTAGGGAAGCTGCATTCAGGTGTATTTTTAGATTGAAGAATCTTACGAATGGTCTGGCATCCATTGATAGCATCGCCTATAAAACCGGGTAAACAACTACAGTGGGGTCTATGGTTTATGGGACGGCAATTAGCATTGCGACCGCAAGCCCCGGGGCAGGGGTTGACACAATGCTGATTAATGCAGGCTCTGTCAAAGGCACACTCGCTAGAAATAGTACATTCTGGCCGACAGGCCGGAGGAGACCCCACGAAGTTGGGTAGGCAGCTGCAAACCGCCTGTCCATTTGTATCACGGCAATGGGAATTGGGTCCACAAGGCGATGGCTGGCAAGGACGTAATAGCACAGCTTCAGGTAAAGCTGTTTGTGAAGACGTGGGGTAAATCTTAATGACCGATGATATACCATCAAAAAATTGCTTACGTTCGCGCAGGAGGTTGCAATAGCTGTAGGGGTTTCCCGCATATCCCGTCAGGCAATTACACTGAGGCAGATGATTTTGTACATGACATACGGCATTTGGTCCACAGGTTCCTGGACATGGGTCTCGGCAATGTGAGTTAAGACAGGCCAAATGACTGGGGCAGTCAGTGTTTATCACACATTCAGGTCGGCAGCCTTCATAAGGATTTCCAATGAAATCGGGTAGACATTGGCAAGAGCCCGCTGAGTTTTGTTCAATGCACAATGCGTTGGGGCCACAAGGACTTGGTACACATGGGTAAAGTGGATCTGGTTCATCGAGTACCACATCACATCTGACAAACGGGTTGCCACTGTGACCACTTGAGCACCTACACATGGGTGTATGATTTATGACATAGCACTCAGCGTTATTACCACAAACTCCAGGGCAGGGATCGCGGCATTTCTGATTAATGCAGGCCAGATTTGTGGGACAGTCTGAGCTGGAAACGCATTCAGGATGACAGTTTGGTGGTACGCCAATGAAGCCGCTTAAACAGCTGCATTGGGCATTGTTGCCCACTGTTTTACACACTGCATTACTGCCACATGGAGACGGTTGGCAGGGATCGATGGGCTCCCGGAGTATTGGCGGCGCCTCTCGTTGACAGGCGATGAATGGATTGCCGGTATATGAACTGATGCATTGACATCTAGGGCTGTGATTAATTACACGACATTTGGCGTTCAGTCCACAGACACCTGTGCAAGGATCTCTACAATGTTGCTGTAGGCAAGCTAAATGCAGTGGGCACTCCGCATTGCTGACACACTCCGGACGGCAAGACGGTGGCACGCCAATAAAAGAAGGCAGACATGAGCAAATGGCCTGTTCATTGATATTTCGACACTGCGCATTCGAGCCGCATGGTGACGGCTGGCAGGGATTTGTAATCACTTGAGGCGGCGGTGGCGGCAACGTTGTACAATAAGAGAAAGCATTTCCGGTCATACCAGATTGGCAGTGACACATAGCCACATGGTTGTGAACTTCACAAATGGCATTTAAACCGCATGTGCCAGGACAAGGGTCAATGCACTTGTTTCGCACGCACGCCTTGTCAAATGCGCATTCTGTATTTAACAAGCATTCGGGGCGACAGCCCAGCTCAGGGTTACCTTGATAGCCAGGCAAACAGCTGCAAATGCCCTGATTACAGATAGCATTTGCTCCACATGGCTTAAGCAGGCATTTGTCAGTATACTGGGGCGCTGATGGGGGGTCACGAGCTCGAGGTGGTGGAGTTTGGCAAGAGGCAAAGGGGTTGCCAATCATCCCTGCTGCACATCGGCAACTAGGTATGTGATTTAAAACCTCACAGTGCGCATTGAATCCACAAGCACCCGGGCATGGATCGCGGCACTGTTGCTGCTGGCATGCTAGGTGCGCGGGGCATTCGGCATTGATGGTACACTCGGGACGACAATTGGGTGGGGTTCCATAATAAGAGGGCAAGCAACTGCAAGTGGCGCTGCCATATGTATCACGGCAAGTCGCGAACTGACCGCATGGTGAAGGCGCACAGGGGCTATGATAAATGTCCAATTGTTTAATGGGTGGGGCTGAAATTGCAAAAAGCTGTAAAGCAACAACTCGGCTTTGGTCGTTTAAAATTGCTTACATGGCAACGAATAGCAGCGAGTGAAGGCATCGCCCGTGAAGCCGAGATGACAACTACAAATTGGAGCATGTTGGATAACGCGGCAATCAGCATTAGAACCACAGACACCAGGACAAGGATCTTGACACTTTTGGTTAATGCACGTCTTATCACGTGAACATTCGCCACTGGTAACACACTCGGGTCGACAATTGGGCGGAGCCCCTATATACTGGGGAAGACAGGAGCAGACGGCCTGTCCATTTCTTTCGTGGCACTGCGAGTTGGAACCACACGGGGAGGGTTGACAAGGATTGACATATTCATTCAAGATGGCTATAGACAAAAATATTCTATAAAATGAAAACCTTAATCTTCGACAAGCTCAAGCACTCACGTTTTTCGGGTAACTGACAATAGCGATAGGGGTCACCTACAAATCCACTAAGGCAATGGCATGTAGGTAGGTGATTAATCACACGACAAATAGCATTCAAAGCACATACTCCCGGACAGGGATCTCGGCACTTTGACTGTTGACAAGATTTGTCGGCCGCACAATCACTGTCAGATATACATTCGGGACGACAGATATCGTACGGATTGCCCTGATACTCAGGTAGACACTGGCAAGAACCCACGTTGCCTTCTTGACGACATACAGCATTGGCTCCGCAAGGGCTTGGCGAGCAGGGCTGGTTGGTTTCAGCTTGCTGGATCAAGGGGACATTGCGGCAGTTAGTAAATGGATCACCCGTATAGCCAGGAGCACAATAGCACATGGCAGCATGGCTTATGACGTGGCATATAGCATTACTGCCGCACGCTCCAGGACAAGGATCGATGCAACGTTGGGCAACACAGGCTTTGTTGAAGAGGCATTCTGAGTTGGTGACACATTCGGGTCGGCAGTTGGGTGGTGAGCTCACATAATTTGGAAGGCAACTGCATTGTGCTTGGTCGCCTACCACTCGACATTCTGAGTAAGCTCCACAAGGTGAAGGATGACACGGCTCTCGTTTTGGAATGACATCACGCTGCGTAGGTTCTGGTAAGCAGCCCAGGAAAGGGTTTCCATTATAACGTGGTGGGCAACTGCAGATCGGTGCATGATTCACTACGTGACAAAGAGCATTAAAACCGCATGTCCCAGGACACGGGTCGACACAGTGCTCTCGCTGGCAAGTCAGTCGAGGTAAGCAATCTGAGTTGCGTGTACACTCCGGACGGCAGTTGGGTGGAGTGCCAAAATAGTTCTCGATACAAGAGCAAACAGCATTGTTGTTAAACTCGCGGCAACGACTGTTAGGTCCACACGGTGAAGGAGAACAAGGATTGGTGGGAGTCAACAATGGTACAGGCAATGTTTCGCACAGGATGAAGGCATTGCCTGTCATGTGTTCAGGACAATGGCACATGGCAATGTGATTCAGAACGTCGCATATGGCATTAAGGGCGCAGGTACCAGGACAGGGGTCAATGCACTTGTGAAGCACGCAGGCTCGATTTCTTGGACAGTCCTCATTTAATACACATTCCGGACGGCACCCAATATATGGATCGCCCTGATAGGTAGGTAAGCAAGTACATTGCCCATTGTGGCATTCAGAGTTGGGTCCACAGGGTGAGGGACTGCAGGGGTCGTCGTAGAGAATGGGTTTGGCTGGGGATATAATCGAGAGTAAAGGACTATTCTGATTTTTCCATGGGTATGTAGAGAATCTTACTTGGGGATGGTGGTGCAGGTTGACAGTTGGTAAACGGATCGCCCACATACCCAGTTGCACACTGACAACTAGGCACGTGATTGCGTACAATACAGAGAGCATTGAAGGCACAAGAACCGGGACAGGGATCGACGCATCGTTGGTTGATACAGGCCATACTGGATAAACATTCGGCGCTTTGTGTACACTCAGGACGGCAATTTGGAGGCACGCCAAAGTAGTTGGCTAAACAGCTACATACAGCTTGACCATGCGACTGCCGACACTGAGCGTTGGCACCACAAGGTGAGGGCTGGCACGGATCATGTACGGGTTCGAAAAGTACATGCGTGGGAGGAGCTATGCAATAAAGTAAGGACAGTGAAATCGGATGCGGAAAAATGACAGTGACTTACGGGGAACTGGGTAGCAACGTGTGAAGGGATCTCCAGTGTGACCAGACTGACAGGAACACAAAGGAGCATGGTTTAAAACTTGACAATTAGCATTGTTTCCGCAGGTACCAGGACATGGATCGACACATTTATGATTTACACATGCTCTATCACGGCTGCATTCCGACGAGAGCGTACACTCGGGTCGGCAAGCGGGCGGACTACCTTCATATTCAGGCAAACATGAACAAACTGGTTGCTCATTGAGCTCACGGCACTGCGAGTTGGGGCCGCAGGGCGAGGGTTGGCATGGGTTTATATATTCACGAATAGCTAAAACAAAGAGTGTGCAGTTGATTCTAAAAAAAACTGTGTGTAGAGAACCTGCTTACGTTTGTTTTCTATGCTGCAATAGCGATATGGATCACCAGTATAGCCGATTAGGCAGTTACAAGTGGGCAGATGGTTGCGCACATAGCACTCGGCATTCTGGCCACAGCTTCCTGGACAGGGATCGGAACACTTCTGATTGATGCAGGCACGTTGCGAAGAACAGTCTGAGTCGAGTACGCACTCGGGTCGACAGCTTTCATATGGATTTCCATAATACTCGTGGAGGCATTGACAAGAGCCAATGCCGTTCTGCTCACGACACTCAGCGAACGTTCCACAAGGATTGGGATTGCAAGGTTGTAGCACCTCGATTGGTTCCCGTTGTATGACTGCACATTGAATGAAAGGATTACCGCTATAGCCTGCCTGGCAATAGCACATGGCAGTGTGACTAAGCACTCGGCATTCAGCGCCAACACCGCAAAGACCAGGACAAGGGTCCTTGCAACGACTGTTAACGCAAATATGCAAAGTGCTGCACTCGGAGTTGGATACACACTCGGGACGACAGTTCGGCGGTGTTCCAAAAAAGTTTTCAAGACAGGAACAAGAAGGACTATCACCCACTCGGCGGCACTGACTATTTGCGCCACATGGCGATGGCTGGCAGGGATCTCGAGGAGTAACGTCGCGTTTTGGTTCAACTGAAGGTATGATCATTAAGGGGTTGGCTTCAGAAATAATAGCATTTATAAACTTACTATCGGCGTGGCATTGAACAAAGGGGTTGCCGGTATAGCCAGGCCTACAGGTGCAGAAAGAATTATGGCTCACTACCCTACATTGAGCATAGGCACCACATGCACCTGGACAGGGATCAATGCAACGCTGATTCTGGCAGGCGAGATGGGGGGCGCAATCGTAGTTGCTTGTGCACTCGGGTCTGCATTCTGGCGGTACACCATAATAGTTGGGTAGACAGGTGCAGATGGCTTGGTCGTTCTGCTCGCGACATTCAGCATATGAACCACATGGCGAAGGAAGACAGGGATTGCGATAGACTTCCACTGAAGGGGAGGTAGTTCACTAATTAGTTGATAGATTTAAAAAAAAGAATAAACCTACTCTGTATTGGACTACAAAGAACAAATGCATTGCCACTTGTGCCTTCTGGGCAATGACACACAGCTATATGGTTGACAACCAGGCAAACGGCGCCGGTACCACAGGTTCCAGGGCATGGATCAGTGCATTTTTGTTGTATGCATGCTAGATTGCGTGGACACTCGGCGCTTAGCACACATTCAGGCTTGCAATCCACGAAAGGATCGCCCTGATATTCGGCAATGCAAGAGCATTGTCCAACACCCGAACAGATGGCATTGTTACCACAGGGATTAGGATTACAAGGATCGCGGGGTTCTTCGTGGGCGGGTGGGGCTGTGGAAAATTTTATGCGGTTATGTGAGTCAGAACTGGCTTGCAATTGCTTACGTGGTGCAGGATGACAGGCCAAAAAGGCATCGCCCACATAACCATGCAAACAAACACAGTTGGGCGTGTGATTAACCACATGACACTCAGTTTGTTGGCCACATGCACCAGGGCACGGATCCCGGCATCGCTCGCCAATGCAAGACAAATGACTGGGACAGTCCGCATTGATAGTACACTCGGGTCTGCAATGCGGTGGAGTGCCATAATAGTTGGGCAAGCAAGAGCAAATGCCTTGATTGTTTTGATTGCGGCACGAGGCGTAAAGGCCACAGGGTGAGGGTACGCAGGGATCACGGTAAGGTGCCACATCTCTTAATGGAGGTGGTGGTAGGTCTGGCAGTAATGTATATAGATGTTAAAGAAAACTTGTTCACAGAACGTGGGAGATATTCTTACTTGGTGGTCGGGAAAGACAACGCACAAATGGATCACCCGTCAGTCCCTCAGGACAGCGACAAATGGGACTATGATTTCGCACCTCACAAAGCGCTAAATGACCGCAAATACCTGAACAGGGGTCAACACACTTGCGATTGATACAAGCTTTAGTGGGCGGACATTCTGAGCTTGATGTGCATTGGGGACGACAATTGGGCGGGGCTCCCTCATATTCGCGAAGACAAGAGCACACGGCTTGACCATTTACCTCACGACATTCGGCATTGAAGCCACAGGGAGTCGGGACACAGGGATTGACGTATTCATGGACAATTGCTAGTTTTTGGTTAGATAATACGCTTTGAATTAGTAACTACGCCAACGACTACAATCAGGTTAGATAAAACTACAAAAATGATTGGAACTGGCTTACGTTCTGGAGGCTGGTTGCAATACCGATATGGATCACCGATATATCCAGCAAAGCAGGTGCACATGGGGTTATGATTGACGACATTACATTCCGCATTTGATCCGCAGCTACCAGGACAGGGGTCGCGACACTTTTGCTGCTGGCAGGCTTTGTTCGATGGGCAGTCCGAATTCAACACGCATTCCGGTCTACAGCCTTCGTAGGGATTGCCAAAATAGCCGGTTAGACACTGGCAAGCACCTGCTCCATTACGTTGAATACATTCGGCGTTAGAACCACATGGCGATGGTTTACAAGGATTTATGAGTTCCACATCTGCAACAACTGGCTGACACTGTGTGAAAGGGTCGCCCGTCAGACCGACATCACAAATACACATGGCAGTGTGTGATACAACACGGCAAATTGCACTGACGCCACACAAACCAGGACACGGATCACGGCACTTTTGATTAATGCAAGCACGATTTGAGGGGCACTCAGAGTTGGCCACGCATTCCGGCTTGCAGTAAGGGGGCGAACCTATAAAGTCGGCCAAGCACGTGCAAGAAGGTGTATCGCCAACGGACCGACACTCAGCGTTGGGACCACAAGGAGATGGGCGACAAGGGTCTTGAGGAATAATATCGCGCTCTGGAGGTTCGATGATTTGTTGACAACCCACGAAAGGATTTCCTGTATGGTGCGGCAAGCAGGTACAGAACGGATTGTGGTTGACCACACTGCACTGTGCCTTTCGGCCACACGAGCCCGGACAGGGATCTACACACTTTTGGTTTACACAAGCTAAATGAGCTTGACATTCCGAATTGGCTGTGCACTCAGGGCGGCAGAGTGGCGGTGTGCCTATAAAACCGGGTACACAGGAGCACACCGACTGTTGATTAGCTTCACGACACTGTGAATTGGGACCGCATGGTGAGGGTTGACAAGGCTGGACAATTTTGGGTGCTGCAATATGAAAGGCATTGTTGTAAATGTTGCCAGTGCCAGATATTCAAATATTTACGTGATATGGCTTGACACTGGAGGAACGCGTTACCAGCAAAGCCCTCTGGGCATGTACACATAGGAATGTGATTAAGGACTGTACACAATGCATTGGGAGCACAGGTACCCGGGCAGGGATCGAAGCATTTGTGACGTGAACAAGCCAGATCGCGTGGGCAATCAGAGCTGGTTAAACACTCAGGTCGGCAGCCACTGTAGGGATCACCTTGGTATTCGGGTAGACAAGTGCAAGTGCCAGCATTGCATTGGGCATTTGCACCACAAGGTGAAGGATAACAAGGATCGTCAGC
This sequence comes from Lordiphosa stackelbergi, assembly GCA_018904235.1. Taxonomy (NCBI): domain Eukaryota; kingdom Metazoa; phylum Arthropoda; class Insecta; order Diptera; family Drosophilidae; genus Lordiphosa; species Lordiphosa stackelbergi. The sequence continues at coordinate 138,828 of JAEIFU010000277.1, read as the reverse complement.
CTCAACAGCTACGGGACAAAAACATAACTTTATATAACGGGACATCAGCTGGAGTACGGGTTAAGCAACTCTTACGTTTCGGCGGTGGTTCTGGCTGACAATGACTGAATGGATCACCCGTGTAACCAGTCGGACATGTACAGCTAGGCGTATGGTTGATGACATTGCAAATGGCGCCAAAGCCACAGGAGCCGGGACAGGGATCATGACACTTTTCATTAATGCAAGCCTTACTGCTGGGACAGTCTGAATTGATGCGGCACTCGGGACGACAATTGGGAGGAACACCTAAATACCCAAGCACGCAGGAACATGCTGGAGCTTCACCGCGAGGACGACACTCGGCATAAGGGCCGCATGGCGAGGGCACACAAGGATCGACAGGCGTCATTTGCACTGGTACTGGTGACGAAGCTATTTGGGAAACCGGGATTTTTTAAACTCTGGGATGGATATTGTAAGGATTACTTACGAGGAATAGGCAAACAGCGATAGAAAGCATCGCCTGTAAAGCCAGCGCGACATGAGCAGATGGGACTGTGGTTAACAACACGACAATTGGCCTGTTCACCACAAGTACCCGAACACGGATCTACACACTTTTGACCAACGCACGCCCTGTCCTTGGCACATTCTGATGAAATTGTGCATTCGGGTCTGCAGGCAGGTGGTGCACCTACGTATTCAGGCAAACAAGAACAGACGGCCTGTTCATTACTCTCGCGACACTGGGAATTGGGACCACATGGTGAAGGTTGGCACGGGTTAACATACTCCTTTATGGCTATAGAAGAAGTGACATTGCAGAATATGATTTTTGAAAAAGATAAACAGTCTTACGTTGACGTTCCGGCAAGCACAAGCGGTACGGATCACCACTATAGCCAGTAAAGCAGTTACAACTGGGTACATGATTCAGTATGTTACAAAGAGCATTTTGACCGCAAGACCCAGGGCATGGATCTTGGCATTTCTGCTGCTGGCAGGCTCTATTTGAGGGACAGTCCGAGTCTAGTACGCATTCGGGACGACATCCTTCGTAGGGGTTGCCAAAGTAGTCTGGAAGGCACTGGCACGAACCGGCATCTTGCCGTGATGTGCAGCGGGCATTAGAACCGCAGGGACTGGGGTTGCAGGGGTCCAATTGATCCAATAGCTGTATTTGCTTTGCAATACACTGAACGAAAGGATCGCCCTCCAATCCGTCTGGACAGTAGCAGCTTGGCGTGTGCGAGAGCACTCGACACACGGCACTTTGACCGCACAGTCCGGGACATGGATCACGGCACTTCTGCTGTATACAGGCTTGATGCGTTGGACACTCTGAACTCGTTACACACTCCGGGCGACAGTTGGGCGGCACACCAATGTAATCAGGCAAACATGAGCAAGAGGGCGTTTCGTTAATCTCGCGGCACTGCGAGTATGGTCCACAGGGGGAAGGTTGACATGTTTGTCTTGGTGGCGGGACTGGTGGTTCAATGATGGGTTGACAACTGACAAATGGATTGCCTGTATGACGTTCCAGACAGCGGCAGAAAGGACTATGATTAGTCACATGACACTGCGCACCACGACCGCACACACCGGGACAAGGATCACTGCACTTTTGATTTAAACAGGCCAAATTTAGTGGACACTCCGAGTTCGAAGAACATTCGGGACGGCAGAAGGGTGGACTTCCTATAAAAGGTGAGATGCACGAGCAAATCGCCTGCTGATTCAAAACGCGACACTGCGAGTTTGGTCCACAAGGCGAAGGCTGACAAGGATTCTGAACAACATCTGATTCTGTAAAATAGTTGGCGTTGTAGTGGCTGAAAACGACCGAAAGTTTTCTGATTTCTTACGTGGCACGGGGTTGCATTGTATAAAGGCATTTCCTTGCATTTTCTCGGGACATCGACAGTTGGGTATATGGTTAAGCACCTCGCAAATTGCGTTTGGGGCACAGGTACCCGGACATGGATCCATACACTTATGACGTACACAAGCGCGATCGCGCGAGCAGTCCGTGTGCAGTACACACTCAGGTCGACAACCAGTATAGGGATCGCCGTGATATTCAGGCAGACACGAGCACTGGCCGTTCTGGCAGCGTGTGTTGGAGCCACAAGGGGAGGGATTGCAAGGATCTTTAGGCTCTGGTGGTGTTTCAACTAATTTATGAAAAGACATACGAAAATTATTACATATGCAGGCAAAACTCAAGACCAATGACATACTTCTTTGTGGCGGTTCGGGATTGCACACAATGAATGGATCACCGATGTAACCGATTTGGCAACTGCAAATTGGCGTGTGATTGTTAACATTACACTGCGTGTTCAGGCCACAGGATCCGGGGCATGGATCGCGACATTTCTGATTAATGCATGCCTGATGACTAGGACATTCTGCATTGATCGAACATTCTGGTCTACAATTTGGTGGAGTTCCCAAATAGTTTGGCAGACAGGAGCACGAAGGTGTGCCATGAATGTCGCGGCATTGTGAATTTGCACCGCAGGGTGTGGGAACACAAGGATCAAGAGGTTCGCGTTCAATGGGAACAACAGAAGAAACTGTAAAGATTCGTTTAGATTTAAGAGTCGCCTTTCACTAGTTTTGTTGTTGTTTTGGGCTTACTGGGCATGCGATAACAGCGAGTGAATGGGTCTCCTATAAATCCATTGAGACATGTACATATGGGATTATGGTTTCGCACGTGACACTCGGCTTGTTGTCCACAAACATTTGGACAGGGATCAACGCATTTACGATTTACGCAGGCCTTATCGGCAGAACATTCAGAGCTGCTGGTACATTCCGGACGACAAGCAGGAGGACTACCTATAAAATCAGCAAGACAAGAGCACACTGCTTGGTCATTGATCTCGCGGCAACGAGAGTTAGGTCCACAGGGCGATGGTTGGCAGGGATTTACGTAGATTTGTTCGGCTGCATAAATAACAAATCCAAGATTACTAAGTGGAAGAGTGGAAGGCTCTAGAGAACTCTTACGTGGTTCGTTTGCAATAATGCGACAGAAACTGTAGGGATCTCCAGAATAGCCGTTGAAACACTCGCAGACAGCTTTATGATTGATTACTTGACACTCAGAGTTCTGACCGCAGGTTCCTGGGCAAGGATCCCGACACTTTTGATTTGCACAAGCTCTATTCGATGGACAATCCGAGTTCAGAACACATTCAGGTCGGCAGCCTTCGTAAGGATTGCCAAAATATTCTGTACGACACTGACAAGAACCAGCTCCCCCAAGTTCCTCACATTTAGCATTGATGCCACAGGGACTCGGGTTGCAGGGACGTAGTACTTCCACAGGCACGTCTCTGATGGGACTACATTGCGCAAACGGATCACCGGTAAAACCGCCTTCACATAGACACATGGCAGTATGACTGAAGACACGACAGTTTGCATTTACACCACATAAGCCAGGGCAAGGATCTGCGCATTTCTGATTAATACAGGCCTGGTTGGTTGGACACTCTGAATTGGCCACACATTCGGGCTTGCAATTTGGCGGTGCGCCTATAAATTCGGCCAAGCAGGAACACGATGGAGAGTCACCCGATACTCGACACTCAGAGTTCGGGCCGCAAGGTGAGGGTAGACAGGGGTTGTGGGGTATCTCTGCGCGCTGTGGCGCTACTGTAAAAAGTTTAAATTTAAGCACCGAAAGTGAAGTCCAATTCGGTCAAGACTTACTTTGCTGCTGACAGCGTACAAAGGGATTTCCAGACAAGCCTGCTGGACAACTACAGAAGGGACTATGGTTGACCACGTTACACAGAGCATTGAAGCCACATGTGCCTGGGCATGGATCGCGGCATTTCATGTTTTGGCAAGCTTTATCGCTGGTACAATCTGAGTTTGTAACACATTCCGGACGACATTGCGGCGGACTGCCAACGTAGTCGCCGAGACAAGAACAAACAGCTGTTTGCTGAACGACGCGGCACTGACTGTTCGGTCCACATGGAGTTGGCTGACAGGGATTTCGAACTGGAGGCGGTGGTACACTGCGACACTCAAAGAATGCATTACCCGACATTTGATCTGGACAACGGCAGATAGGTATATGGTTATTAACCTCACATATGGCACTTAAACCGCATGTTCCAGGGCAGGGATCAATACACTTATTGCGTACGCAGGCACGATCCCGAGAGCAATCAGTGTTTAGCACGCATTCTGGACGACAGCCGGTGTAGGGATCACCTTGATATTCGGGTACACACGAACACTGTCCATCTCGACATAGTGCGTTAATACCGCATGGTGAGGGATTGCATGGATCATCTTTGATGGGTGGTGTTGTTGCTGTGAATGGTTTCGAGTATAAGCAATCGACGAGGCTTTATAAAAACACTGAACACCTACGTTCTGGTGGCTTCAAATGGCAGTTGGTAAACGGATTCCCTATATAGCCGTCAATACAGGCGCATAGCGGAGTATGAGTAATGACACTGCATACAGCATTCAAACCGCAAGCACCAGGGCAGGGATCTCGGCATTTCTGATTGATACATGCCAATTGACTGGGACACTCTGCATTGATGGTGCATTCGGGACGACAGTTGGGTGCTTGTCCAATAAAGCTGGTGAGACAAGAGCAAGCGGGCACCCCGTTGATGTTACGGCACTCGGAATTGGGCCCGCAGGGCGTCGGTACACAGGGATCACGCAAAGGTTCGCGTTGTATTTCGATGGGCGGTGCTGCGGTTTTTAAATAGCATGAATATGCTGAACCGAAGTTCTTTTGGGACAAAAGCTTACGTGGTATGGGGAAGCAACGTGTAAATGCATCGCCAGTGAAGCCAGATATGCAACTGCATATGGGACTATGGTTTCGAGCTCGGCAGATAGCGTTGCTGCCACAGCTCTCTGTAGTACATGGATCAACGCATTTTTGATTTATACATGCCTTATCGCTGGCACATTCTGAAGAGATGGTACACTCGGGACGGCATGCTGGTGGAGTTCCAACGAATAGGGGCAGGCAAGAACAAACTGCTTGTTCGTTTGACTCACGACACTGTGAGTTTGGTCCACATGGTGAAGGTTGACAAGGGTTAACGTATTCGTTCCGAATAGCTAAATCAGATTTCAGTGAGGGGAGAGGAAAAAGAGTTAAAACCACGAAGGTCACTAAAGTTGCTAGAGGCTTACGTTCTACTGGACGTGTGCATTGACGATACGGATCACCGATAAATCCATTAACACAATTACAATTGGGCAGATGGTTAACCACCTGGCAGATGGCATTCAAGCCACACGTTCCAGGGCAAGGATCAATACACTTTTGTTGCTGGCATGCTCTACTTGATGGACAATCGGAGTTCATAACACACTCTGGTCGACATCCCTCATACGGATTTCCAAAGTATTCGGGCAAGCACTGGCAGGATCCAACAGAGTTACGCTCACGGCAAACGGCATTCGATCCACAGGGGCTAGGGCTGCATGGCGTTCGAACTTCAAAATCTCGAATGATTTCCTCGCTGCACTGCACAAATGGATCTCCGGTGAAGCCTTGGAGACAAATGCATTGCACAGCATGGCTGACCACTGTGCATTCAGCGTTTTGACCGCAGCGGCCAGGACAGGGGTCAACACATTTCTGGTTTACACAAGCCAGATGACTGCTACAATCGGAGCTGGTTACACACTCGGGACGACAATTTGGCGGACGTCCTATGTACGTTTCCAAACAGGAGCAAGCAGGCGCCCCGCCAATAGATCGACATTGAGAGAAGGGACCACATGGCGAGGGTCTGCAAGGATCAGCAGGAGCAATATCGCGCACGGGTTCAACTATAGAATAGTCTAGAGTAATATATGATTTTATATTGGATGACAACAACATTGGCTTACTTTGGGGCTGACAACGTATAAACGGATTGCCCTCAAAACGAGCAGGACAAGTGCAGAATGGACTATGGTTAACTACGGCACAATTAGCGCCAATACCACATGTACCGGGACAGGGATCTCCGCAACGTTGATTAAGACATGCCTGTGTAGGGGCACACTCAGCATTGAAAGTGCACTCGGGCCTACAGGAAGGCGGGCTACCGAAGTAGTCCGGCAGGCAAGAGCATACCGCTTGTTGGTTTACCTCGCGACATTGAGAGTTAGGTCCGCAGGGCGATGGCTGGCACAGATTGGTATCAAGCATTTCTGTAGGTAGTTTTTGTAGGTTAGTCGATTACAATCATTTATATACGGTCGTATATGCCATACTTTTTACAGGAGAGCAGCGTATAAATGCACTACCAGCAGTACCATCAGGGCATCTGCACATCGGAATGTGATTTATGACGTCGCAGATGGCATTTTCGCCGCAAGTACCCGGACAGGGATTGAGACATTTGCTGCGTAGACAAGCCTTATCACGTGAACAGTCCGAATTAAGCACACATTCTGGGCGGCAGCCGGCATAAGGATCGCCATGGAATTCAGGCAAGCAGCTGCAGACACCTGCCTGGCACTCAGCATTTGGACCACAGGGCGAGGGTTGGCATGGATCGACATATTCGTCTAACAATTGAAGGTTATTTGTCGGATTAGGTCTTGATAAGCTGGTTAAGACTGACGTACTTATCACAGGTTCGGGTGGTGACAGGCGACAACTGGTAAATGGATCGCCCGTATGCCCTATCGGGCAAGTACATATTGGCGTATGATTCACCACATTGCAATCGGCAGCATATCCACAAGAGCCAGGACAAGGATCTATGCACTTTTCACGTATACAAGCTAAGTTAGAGGGACATTCAGCGCTAATAGTACACTCCGGGCGACAATTGGGCGGTGCTCCTATATACTCGGGTAGACAGGAGCAAGAGGGTACACCTTGAATATTTCGACACTGACTGTTTAGCCCACATGGAGATGGTAGGCAAGGATCGCGCTCAAAACGTTCTATTGCAGGAGGAGGGGCTAAGTGAGGATTAAGGATCAAATTGAATAAATGTGTTGCACAACAACAGGGACAAAATCTCTTACGTGGTAAGACATAACAACGTGTAAAAGCATCGCCAGTAAAACCGCGACGACATTGACAGAGTGGGCTATGATTGCGAGCTCGACACTCGGCATTAATACCGCAAGTACCGGGGCAGGGATCCTGGCAACGTTGATTTATACAGGCCTTGTCGGTGGGACATTCAGTGCTTAGAACACACTCGGGTCTACAATTGGGGGGTAAACCAACATAGAGTTCAAAACAAGAGCACACCGCTTGGCCATTAAGTTCCCGACACTGGGAGTTGGGGCCACAGGGCGATGGACGACAGGGTTGTGTGGGCTCGGCTAGACGTATAGCTAAAAAGTTATTGTTATTGAGCAACTGGTTAAAAATGACGATGAGATTCTCCTTACGTTGTGCTGGTTCCACATGACAATAACGGTATGGATCACCAATATAGCCAGAGCGACAGATACAGTTGGGTAAGTGATTGGTTACGCTGCAATCGGCATTTGTGCCACAAGTGCCTGGACAGGGATCTCGACATTTTTGCTGCTGGCAAACTTTGTTCGACGGGCAGTCAGAATTGCGTACACACTCCGGTCGACATGACTGATAGGGATCGCCAAAATGATCAGGGAGACATGAGCACGACCCAATTCCGTTTCGTTCGCGGCAAATAGCATTCGAGCCACAAGGATTTGGTTCACAGGGTGTAATTTGCTCATTGACAATACGTTCTGTTTTGGAGGGAGGGGCAATAGTTCAAATAGTTTAAAAGCTGTTCTTTAGTGGTGCAGATTTTTTAGTACAACACACCTGGCTCTGGTTTTTCGGTGATTATTCCAATTGTTGCATTACGTGGTAAGTATTGGCATTAAATTTGGATTCAATTCTGATGAGTGCTACAGCAATGAATGCCGCATTTATTTAGTGTTTTGTTAAACGCTGTGCGTTAAGTGTAGTATCAGACTTTTTGTGTTTGTGCAAAGTGCTATAATTTAGCGGTATAAGTAAAACAAGTGTTCTTTGTGGGTTATATCAATTGATTTATTGACTTTTGTTAAACAAATTGGATTTTTTAGGCGCTACAGAGTTATGGTAAATAAATTATAGGACAACTGTCATAAGACACAGTCTCGATTTTTGATTAATACTTATTGTGGTTTTCTTGACTAGTACTTAAATTTATATCCAAGGCGTACCGTTGTTACAACAAAGGCAAAGGGTGACAACAACGCAGTACTCAATTTGGGGTATCGGTTAGGTGTATCAAAATCAATAAATTGGGCCAAATAAAAACATTAGGTAAAAGCATTTCACTGATTCATAAGGGCGCAAAATATTACTTCCCGAGGCGAACAAAATCAAGGGTTAAAAACTGAGTCAAGGCGGTGGGATTGGTAAGGCAGTATTTAAGGGAAGCAAAAAGTAGGCGTGGCAAGTTTGCATATTGTATTCAGGCGTTGAAGGCATTTAAAAGCATGTGATTAAAAATATATATGATTAAAACTAATTAAAAACTTTGGATACTGCAGCACTCAGACACTTTCACCTGCACATCAATTCAGACAACTCGTACAGAATGAGTGCAACTTGAAATTTGCATTTCGCTAAAAAAGTTTGCAAATAATTTAGTGAAGAATACGGAAACACCGCTTTTGTTTTTTTTGCAATGCAATGTGCCTGTGTGTGCTTTATCCATACTTTTTAATGCAAATATAAATAAGAAATTCAAACTGACTAAAAAAAGCGCTTTAGAATAAATCACGCGTGTAAGGTGAGGTGAACTAGTGCAAATAGTGCAAAAAAGCAATAAAAAACATAAACAAAAAACAATTACTACGTTTGCAATTGTCTTGTTAAATCAATTCATTCATTCTAATGCGCTTGCGTTAACGAAAGTGAAACTGTAATTATATTCAAGGGTGGGGGTGTGTCTCAGGGGTGGGGATCAATGATTTAGCGCTACAGTTTCACATCTTTATTTCCCTATCAAGGCGTAAACAGTTTTTGTATTGCAGTGTAAAGCCTAGGTTTTTTTGTTTATTGCGGGTGAGATCTCCAAAACCAAGCTGGTTTACGCCTTGACCTAAATCTTTACTTGTTTTTTAATAAAAATTTAAAACGTGTCCTACCTTGTTCCTGTTGGCAGCCAGTAAACGGATCTCCTGTATAGCCCACATCACATGTGCAGATGGGTTGATGATTGGCTACATTACAGCGAGCGTTGAAACCGCAAGCGCCTATGCAAGGATCTGCACATTTCTGTCGTATGCAAGCCTTGGTGGAAGCACATTCGGGATTGATGGTACATTCTGGACGGCAGTTGGGTGGTGAACCAACGAAGGTGGCAGCGCATGAGCAAGCCGGATTACCGTTGAGATCTTTGCACTCAGAGTTAGGTCCACATGGTGTAGGTGAGCATGGATTGCCCTTTGGTTGAGGTAGCGGTTCACGCTCTTCCTGATAGCAGCGTGTAAACGGATCGCCCGTGTACCCTGTGTTGCAAGAACAGGATGGATTATGATTGATCACTTGGCAACGTGCGAATTGTCCGCAAGCTCCTGGGCATGGATCTACACATTTCCTTTGTATACACGCCGTTTGAAGAGAGCACTCTGAGCTCACAATGCACTCTGGCTTACAGCCGGGCGGCGAGCCCAGCATGCCCGGTTGACAGGCACATACCGCGCCTTGAGGCGAGACATGGCACAAGCTGTTGGGACCGCAGGGGTTGGGCTGACATGGGTCCTTAGGCACTGGAGTCTCTTGGCGGCAGTGTACGAAAGCATCGCCTGTGTATCCTTGCAGACAGCTACAGATTGGAATGTGATTGGACACATCACACTGTGAATTTTGGCCACAAGTACCCGGACAGGGGTCAACGCATTTTTTGTTTAAGCAGGCCTTGTTGGGTGCACAGTCAGTACTAAGAGTACACTCTGGACGACAGCCACTATACGGATCGCCTTGATAGTCAGAAAGGCAAGTGCAAATGCCCTCCCGACACTCAGCATTGGCACCGCATGGCTGAAGGTCACAGGGATCTTCCGGAACTAAAGGTGCTTGGGTGGTTCTTTCGACAATTTCAACGCATTGAACAAATGGATCTCCAGTAAAGCTACCACGACAGGTGCAAATGGCCAGGTGGTTTTGTATGCGACACTCTGAGTTGACGCCACAGGATCCCTCACAGGGATTACGACACTTTTCGGCTATGCAAGCACGGTCTGAGGCGCAGTCTGTATTCACAATGCACTCGGGTCTGCAGTTTGGTGGTGCACCAATATAATTCTGTAGGCAAGAACAAGAGGCTTGATCACCTCGCACGCGACACTCTGAGTAGAGGCCGCATGGTGAAGGTTGGCATGGATTTCTTTCCGTAGTATCCTTTGGAGCGGGTTTTTCAGGAGCCTGATAACAGCGTGCAAACGGATCACCAGTCATGTCCAGAGGACAGCTACATATGGGATTATGATTGATCACTTCGCATTTTGCATTAATACCACAGGTTCCGGCACAAGGATTGGCACATCGGAACTTATGACAAGCTTTGTTTTGCGGACATTCAGCGTTAACAGTGCACTCAGGCTTGCAGTTTGGCGGTGCTCCAACGAAAGTCTCCAAGCAGGAGCAGACGGCTAGACCGTTGGGTGCACGACATTTGCTGTTGGGGCCGCAAGGCGATGGACTGCATGGATCGCCAACTGTTGCAGGTGTTGTTGGTTCGAAGCGACGGCAATTCGAGAACGGATCGCCAGTGTAGCCATCAAGGCAGACACAATTGGGCACATGGTTAACGGCATAACATTGAGCATTGGACCCACATATTCCCGGACAGGGATCTTGGCATTTGTTGCGGATGCATGTCTTGTCAGTCGCACAGTCCGAGCTGAGCACACATTCAGGCCGACAACCTTCGTAGGGATTACCCTGATACTCATCAATGCATTTGCAGGCAGCTGCGCCATTATGTTCAATGCACTCAGCATTAGGTCCACAGGGCGATGGCTGACATGGCTTAATGGGTTCCTCTTGTTGTTGTATGCACTGTACAAAAGCATTTCCGGCATATCCCTGTGGGCAGGAGCAGGAAACCGAATGCCCAATGACGCGGCACTCGGCATTCGTACCACAAGAGCCAGGACAGGGATCGCGACATTTGTTGTTGATGCAGGCCTGGGTCGAGGGGCAGTCAGGATTGATAATGCACTCGGGTCGGCAATTTGGTGGTGCACCAAAGAACTCCGGAAGGCATTGACATACAGGTCCATTGACATCAGATTTACAATTCGAGTTGGGGCCGCAGGGGGAAGGTACACATGGATCAGGGGGGGGATTGATGTCCTTCTCCTCGGGAAGCAAGGGTATTTCAGTGCAGCCCTTGAATGGGTCTCCCGTTCGCCCAGGTGGACAGCCACAAATGGGACTGTGATTGATCACTTCGCAACGGGCGTCAATGCCACAGGATCCAGCGCAAGGGTCGACGCATTTTTTGTTTACACACGCTTGCAGTGCAGAGCATTCGCTAGAAACGACACACTCCGGACGACATTGTGGCGGAGATCCTGTGTAGCCCTCAAGACAAGAGCAGACAGCATGACCATTGATATCGCGACACTGACTGTTAGAGCCGCACGGTGAAGGCGAGCACGCCTTGACTTCAGGCGATGGGTCAGCAGGTCTTGGACGACAGTTGGTGAACGGATCTCCTTCGTAGCCTCGAATACAAGCGCAAACGGGTATGTGATTCATAACTTCGCAAATGGCATTGTTGCCGCAAGTGCCGGGACATGGGTCTACGCAGCGGTTACGCATGCAAGCCTTATCGCGAGAGCAGTCTGCAGACAGTGTACACTCAGGTCGGCAACCCTCATAGGCATTGCCATGGTAATTGTTTTGGCAGCGGCACTCGCCGTTGAAACAATCTGCGTTCGGTCCACAGGGACTGGGGTTGCAAGGATCTTCGGGTCTTGGCACTACCTTGGATTCCGGAATCTTACTACAGCGGATGAACGGATCGCCAGTGTAGCTTTCGATGCAATTGCAAATGGGTAGATGGTTTAGCACATGACATGTAGCCTCAAATCCGCATGAGCCAGGGCACGGATCGCGACACTTTTGATTAATACACGCCTCAGTGGGTCCGCATTCTGAGTTTAAAACGCATTCAGGACGGCAGCTTGGTGGAGCACCTATAAAGTTCGGTAGACATGAGCATGCCGGACTGCCGCCCACAATTTGACACTTGGAGTTAGGTCCGCACGGTGATGGCACGCATGATGGTTCTGGCGGCTTAGGGGTGGTTATATCTTGGGTAATAGCTGCGCGTGATGAAAAAAGTGTTGGTCGAACAAGCTATAATAAAAAGGTGTTGAGTACTTACCTATCTTACTGCACTGCACAAATGGATCGCCCGTCATACCGCGCGGGCATGTGCAGATTGGACTGTGGTTCTTTGTGCTGCAAATAGCACGTATACCACAGGTATGTATACAAGGATCCACACATTTTTTGTTTACACAGGCTCGTTCCGGAGCACACTCAGCGCTGACCACACACTCCGGACGGCAGTTGGGTGGTTGGTTGACAAAGCCCGACTGACAAGAGCAGACAGCCTGGTTATTGATACTTCGGCAATTGCTGTTGGGACCACAAGGCGACGGCACGCAGGGATTAAGAGGCGGTGGTGGTGTTACCGGAATGGGTCTACAGCTAAAGAACGGATCGCCACTGTAACCCGCTGGGCAATTACATGTGGGCACATGATTATCAACCGTGCAGATGGCATACTCGCCGCACATATTATCACAGGGATCAACACACTTAAAGCGCACACAGGACAGAGCCGGGGAACAATCATCATTGTTTTCACATTCGCGACGGCAACCGCGCTGTGCATCGTAGGGGTTTCCTTCGAAGCCATCGTGACAATAGCAAGCTCCGGCACCGTTTCGCTCGCGGCACTCGGCATGAGGTCCGCAGGGAGAGGGTTCGCATGGCGATGGGGGTGGCTGTGTAGACAGCACTGGTTCCATTAATTTGCAGCCGTATATCGGATCACCTTCATAGCCGTCGGCACAGGAACAAACAGCATTGTGTTGGACTACCTGACAAACGGCATTGCTGCCACATGAGCCTGGGCAAGGATCTACGCAACGTTCCTGCTGGCAGGACAAATGATTTTGACACTCATCATTATTGGTGCACTCTGGTCGGCAGTTGGGCGGACGTCCAATATAATTGGACTGGCAAGAGCAAGCAGCTTGTTCACCTATTTCGCGACAAATGGAGTTGGGACCACAAGGAGATGGAACACAAGGGTTTTCCGTGCTCTTGGCAACATCTTTGACGCAACCAGAAATGGGATCACCGGTCATACCGGCCACGCAGCTGCATATAGGATTGTGATTGACCACCTGACATTTTGCATTATTGCCACAAGCTCCACGGCAAGGATCAGTGCACTTCTGATTACTGCAAGCGCGATTTTGCGCACACTCTGAGCTGACCACACATTCGGGCTTGCAACTGGGTGGTGCGCCAATGTATCCTTCTAAGCAGCTGCAAACTGCATGGCTATTCGTGTCGTGACACTGGCTGTATGGTCCACAAGGTGAAGGCTGGCATGGATTCTCTGGACGTCTAGTGACCACTTCAATAGGAGCACACGAACGATGGGGGTCACCCGTATAGCTATCAAAGCACACGCAGTTGGGAGCATGGTTGAGAACACGACATTCGGCATTTATACCGCAAGCTCCAGGACATGGATCTTGGCACTTGTTGTTGATGCAGGCACGGGATCGATCGCAGTCGGCATTTTGTACGCACTCAGGGCGACAGCCGCTGTACGGGTCACCGAAGTATTCAGGCAAACAGGCACAGGAGCCGGCACCGTTACGTTCACGACAAACTGCATTCGCTCCGCAGGGGCTAGGATTGCAAGGATTTCGTGGTGTTTCCGTTGGTGTGACTGTAGAAAATATGGGAAAAGGGTAAAGCAATTGAGCTTAGTGAAAGAAATCAATAAAGTTGGCATTCAATGATATATACTTTGCTGTACAACAGCACAACTGGAGAACGGATCTCCGGTGTAACCAGGAAGGCATTCACAAGTAGGATTATGCTTTATGACAGTACACAATGAGTGCATGCCGCATGCACCGATACATGGATTTGCGCAGCGCTGATTAACACACGCCAGGTTTGCTGGACAGTCGGCACTACTCATGCACTCGGGCCGGCAATTGGGTGGCCGTCCGAGATAGTCAGGCTGACAGGAACATGCAGGCGAGCCGCGAACATCGATGCAATTCGAGTTTGGCCCGCATGGTGAGGGTATACAGGGATTACCGGTTTTTTCTTGGGGAGGTAGGTCCACTACATAGCCATGCCAAATAGTTCAAGTAGAAGTGGTACATAGACACATTTACACATACATTTACACAGGATAGTTGAAAGTTCGGATAGTGGAGTTGTAGAATAATTTATAGAGTACATAAAAAACATAAAAGTAGAAAAAAAAAAATATTTAGGTAAAGGGTTTATATACATGCAGGAAGGATAATAAGCTGAGGAAGCCAACTGGATAAACTTAAAATGTTGTTTTCCAATTGGCTTGTCCGTCAGTGATAGCAACCCATGCTTACATATTATTTTAGTGCATCGATTGAAGGGATCTCCAGTAAAGCCTGGTGCACAGGAGCATGCGGGATAGTGGTTTATAACCTGGCAACGTGCCTCAATGCCGCAAGTGCCTGGGCAAGGATCAACGCACTTTTGATTCTGACAGTTCAGATCTTGTGCGCAGTCCGAGCTGACAATGCATTCGGGGCGGCAATAGGGCGCAGAGCCAATAAAACCGGGCTGACAAGAGCACACGGCATGGTTGTTGATCTCACGACACTGGCTGTAAGGACCGCAGGGCGAGGGCACACAGGGGTTAACATCATGCTCGGCTAGGAATGTTAGGAATGGGGTAGGAAAATCAGTCGGATATATCCTTTTACAGGGATAAGTGGTGCACCTACGTGGTGGAGGCAACTGCGGAATTTCACGGCAAGCGCTTGACGGATTTCCCGTGAATCCGGAAAGACAGTGGCAGCTTGGTAAGTGATTGGACACACGACACTCTGCATTTAAACCACAAACGCCCGGACATGGGTCCGAACATTTTTGGTTGACACAAGACTTATCGCGAGGACAATCGCTATTCACAACACATTCTGGCCGACAGCCGCTGTATGGATCGCCGAAGTACTCGGGCAGACAAGTGCATGAACCAGCACCATTCCGTTCACGGCATTCGGCATTGGGGCCACAGGGGGAAGGTACGCAAGGAGTTAGGCGCTCTTCGGGAATGGGCAAAACTAATGTTCATAGCAGACAAAAACATTTAATCAGGTCTAGTCTGAAAGTTGATGAAGAAGATGAAGGCTTACGTTGAGGGTTGCAGCCTGCGAATGGATCTCCAGTATGTCCGTTATCGCATGTACAAAGGGGGGAGTGGTTGACCACATTACAGTATGCATTAAATCCGCAGGAACCTGGACAAGGATCCTTGCAGAGCTCGTTTATACAGGCCTGATTGGCGGGGCACTCGGAATTCTGCGTGCACTCCGGTCGACAATTTGGCGCTCGACCAATGTAGTTTGGCAAACAAGAACAGACACCCGTTTCCCCAATAACACGACATTGCGAGTTGGGACCACAGGGACTGGGCACGCAAGGATTTTCATTGACTTTTGGACTCGGTGGTTCGTCAGTCCAAAGTGTGCAACGTATAAACGGATCGCCGCTATAGCCTGCTGGACACGAGCATATCGGATTATGATTGGTCACCTTACAAATGGCTTCGTGGCCGCAAGTTCCCGGACATGGGTCTGCACAGCGCAAATTCACGCAAGCCCTATCTTGCGAGCACTCGGAGCTAACCGAACACTCGGGTCGACAGGCAGGTGGGGTACCAACATAGTTGGTAATGCACGAGCAAACCGCATGCTCGTTCACCTCACGGCACTGACTGTAAGGACCACATGGAGAGGGACGACAAGGCTGCACAGGAGCGGCCACTAGAAAATCGTAATAATTTATTATAAAGCCTGCGTCAGGAATTTGAGAGCAAGGGAATACGCTACATTTTGGTATTTCGCGGCAGTATTGTGATGGATTTCCCGTAAAACCAGAGGGACAACTGCAACTGGGCGCGTGATTGATGACATGACACTCAGCTGCTACGCCGCAAACGCCGGGACACGGATCACGGCATTTGTTATTTAGGCAAGCGCGATTCTTGGAACAGTCACTGTTGAGAACGCATTCGGGACGGCACTCTGTATACGGATCACCGCTGTACTCGGGCAGGCAGGAGCATGAGCCGACGCCGTTGCGCTCCTTGCATAAAGCGTTAGCGCCACAGGGACTTGGATTGCAGGGTTCAGCAATTTCCTTGGGAACCATTACTAAAAGGGAAAAAGTCCTTTGCTTTAATTGGGCGAGAATTTGTTTCTCTTTTAGATCCTTACGTTTGGGACTACATTCTGAGAAAGGATCACCCGCATAGCCATCAATGCAGCGACAAATGGGTCTGTGATTATTTACAAGGCATGTGGTCTGAGCGCCGCAGGTGCCCACACAGGGATCCTGACAGCGCAAATTGATGCAAGCCCTATCACCGGCGCACTCAGAGTTGGAGGTACACTCGGGACGGCAATTTGGCGCCCTTCCCACATAATTTTGCAAGCATGAGCACACAGGTTGCTCATTAGCCGCCGACACCCGACACTGAGAGTTGGGCCCACACGGTGACGGAACGCAAGGATCAACGCGATCTTGTACAATGGGGCGTTCTACATTTAACACCGCACCACACCAAATATAATAAACGTCATGCACCAAAAAAAGCCATACAAAAGAAACAGATACATAGAAAAGTATAGATATAGTAGATGTAATTTATGAGGGGCATGGGATGAAATGGATGGAGTACCAATGGCACTTCTAAACTGATATGATGAATGATTCGGCGATCTTACTCTCTTCCGGCAGGCACCGCACAAACGGATCACCGCTGTAGCCAGGACTGCAGGAGCAAATTGGATTGTGATTCACCACACGGCAGAGGGCATTATTTCCGCAAGTACCCGGGCAGGGATCTTTGCAGCGCACGTTGATGCAGGATTTGTCCTGGGCGCATTCTGAGCTACTTAAACACTCTGGCCTGCAGTTTGGCGGAGAGCCTATATAACTGGGTACACAGGAGCAAACTGCATGGCCATTAAGGGCACGACAATTGCTGTAGAGACCGCATGGTGAGGGTTGGCATGGATTTTCGGGTACTATGGGTTCGGGATCTAAACGTGTTGGGAAATTGCGTAATTAATAGTGTAATCCGAGACCTAAGATAGAGTCTTACGTCGTGGATTCTCGGGTACTAGATGACAACCAACGATGGGATTTCCCGTGTAGCCTTGCAGGCACTCACAGTTGGGCGCGTGATTGAAAACGGCGCACAGCGCACTGTGTCCGCACATGCCAGGGCAGGGGTCGACACATTTTTGATTGACGCAGGCGCGCGACTTGGGACAATCTGAATTAATCACACACTCGGGACGGCACTCAATATATGGATCACCGTAGTATTCGGGCAAGCATTTGCAGGCGGCTGCACGATTGCGCTCCTCGCAAAGTGCATTCAGGCCGCAAGGACTGGGATGGCAGGGTTGAATGGTTTCTATGGGTGCTGTGAGGCAACAAAAATTGAAGTTTGAGTGAATGGATCTAGAAGGTCTGCTAGCAATGCTTAAAAACCTACTTTCTAAAATCTTGTAGCATCCTGAGAATGGATCTCCAGTGAAACCTGTCTCACACATGCATACTGGAGCATGTAAGCTAACATGACAGAGGGCATTGTTACCGCAGGAGCCAATACAAGGATCGGCGCAACGCGCATTCATACAGGCCATACGGCCTGGACATTCAGAGTTTATGGTGCATTCTGGGCGACAGGATGGTGGTCGTCCTATGTAGTTTGATAGGCAGGAGCACACGGCACCATTGCTAGAAGCTTGACATTGTGAGTTGGGACCGCAGGGAGAAGGCACGCAAGGATTAACTGGCACGATGGGGTCAGGTATAGGCGTTGGCTCTACAAGCAGGGCAAATCAGTACATTTAGATTAAAGCTAACTTTATAATTCTACAGATTGTGAAACCTACTTCTTTCAGGTACGCATTGATGGAACGGATCGCCCGTGTAACCGTCGTAGCAGCTACAAATGGGTGAGTGATTGGTGCAGCGACAACGTGCATTATAGCCACAGGTTCCAGGGCAAGGATCGCGACAACGTTGATTGATACAGGCCCTATCCGACGGACATTCGGAACTAGTCAAGCACTCGGGCTTACAATTGGGCGGACTGCCCATGTAATCTGGCAAGCAAGCGCAAACCGGACGAGTTTCGCGTACTTGACAACTGCTAAAAAGTCCACAAGGTGAGGGTCTACATGGATCTTTGGGGAGTGGCAGATACATATCTAAGAGAATAAACGAGTGTTGCCTTTAGACACGGCCTAGGGGTATGGTAATTCAACAAGACATACTTGAGGGTCGTTCAATGCAGGCGCGCAGGGGATTGCCTGTAAAACCAGGTTCACAGCTGCACACAGGCTGATGATGGGCCACACGACACACGGCATTAAATCCGCAGGCATTCGTACAAGGATCGCGACATTTCATGTTAATGCAGGCTCTATTGGCAGGACAATCGCTATTTTGTACGCATTCGGGGCGACAATTAATGTATGGATCACCGAAATAGTTCTGGATGCAGCTACAAGAGCCAGCCCCATTGCGTTCGCGACAAATGGCATTTGCCCCACAAGGCGATGGATAACATGGATCAAAAGGCAAGTCAGGTACCACGACTATCATAAACATGAAAAATAGCAAGCAGGCGCATGATGTAAACAAGAACTGATACCAACAAATCCAACCTTACATGCTAAATACGTAATACATATCTATAGATTTGAATGAATGCGACAATATGTACACAATATAAGGAACATGCATGAAATGAATACCATTATACCAACTACATATTTAGAGCACCACTGAAAGGAACATTTAACATTAGGAGCGCCATAGCAGCGCTTACATTTCTGGGCTTTGGAAAGGATAGCAAATATTTGAAATCTGTGTACTCACTTTGATGCATACTGCAGCCAGTATACGGATCGCCTTCGTAGCCCTCAAGACAACTACACTTGGGCTGATGATTTTGTGTATTACACTGAGCATTAAAGCCGCAACTGCCAATGCAAGGATCCTCGCAACGTTGTCGAATGCATGCACGATTTGAGGTGCAATCCTGATTGATAACGCACTCGGGACGGCAGTTGGGTGGAGCACCAAACATACCGGGCGCACAAGAGCACTCAGCGCGATTATTCACATCACGGCACTTGGCATTGGGGCCGCAAGGATTGGGCAAACAAGGATTGACATTGCGTGCAGGTTCGGGTGCTTCAGTTGATAAAAAAAAGTGTTAGGTATTATATTGGTGAAATAGCTTGGTCGGTACTTACGTTTGGGCACACATTGTTCGAAAGGATCACCTATGTAGTCACTGGCACAGGAGCAGATGGGATTGTGGTTGTTCACTATACATTTAGCATTGAAACCGCAAGTTCCGCTGCAAGGATCAGTGCACTTTTGGTTGATGCAGGCAAGATGCTGGGCACACTCTGAGCTAACCACACATTCAGGTCTGCAGGTGGGCGGGGCCCCATAGTACCCCACTTGGCAACTGCATGTGGGATGCCCCTCTACAGTACGACATACGCTATTCGGGCCACAAGGATTAGGCTCACAAACGCTTACAGGTCCAATCGGAGTGCGTTTGCAACCCACGAAGGGATCTCCTTCATGACCACGAGTACAGCTGCAAGTAGGCAAGTGATTGACAACTGCACACTCAGCATTGGGACCACAAGCGCCGGTGCACGGATTGCGACAATGCTGCTTAATACAAGCTAATGATGATGGACACTCAGAACTATAGATACACTCTGGCCTGCAACCAGTACTGTAGGGATCACCGAAATATGGCTCAATGCAGCTACAGCGAGCCGCCTCGTTGTGTGGGGTACAAACAGCGTTCTCAGCACAGGGATTCGGGAAGCAGGGATTAATGCGATCTGGTGTTTCTATGGAATTTCAAGAAAATTGTAGAAAATTAAGCAGTAAAATCTATAACTTACTTTGTTCGATGACTTTGGAGCAGCCGACGAACGCATCGCCCTCGTAGCCTTGATCGCAGCTGCAATGAGCGGAGTGTGCTGTCACTGTGCATCGGGCATTGTGCCCACACGTATTGGCGCAAGGATTTTGACATTTCTCCTGTATGCAGGCTTTGTCCGCCGGACATTCACTGCTTAGCGTACACTCCGGTCTACAGTACGGTGGGCTACCAATATAGTTAGCCACGCACGAGCACACTGGTCTGTTTTGTTTGATCTGACATATGGAGTTCGGTCCACAGGGAGAAGGCACACAAGGATTCTGCGGCGATTTTCCATCTCCTTGAGGTTCAGGTATACGCGAGCAAGCCACAAATGGGTCACCCTCGAACTGCGCCTCGCATGAGCATATTGGATTGTGATTCAGTACCTCACAGCGAGCTCCAACGCCACATGTGCCAGGGCAAGGGTCTGCACATCTTTGATTGAGACAGGCCTGATTGAGCGGGCATTCGGAGCTCACAACGCACTCGGGTTGGCACACAGGTGGGGAGCCCTTGAAATTGGGTAAACACGAACAGGCTGCATATCCATCGCCAGAGGCAAGACAGCGCGAATTTGGACCGCACGGTGATGGTTCGCACGGATTTCGAGGACGTTCGATGGTTGTCGAATCAGGCGGTGGCAAGTAGTAGGGAGGATTGCAGGCTAAGTAAGCATCTCCACTAAATCCTTCGGTGCAAGCGCAAACAGGACCATGATTGACGACACGGCACACGGCATTGATACCGCATACTCCAACGCAGGCATCTATACATTTGGAATTGACACAAGCCTTGTCGGCGTCACAGTCAGTATTGAGCACGCACTCTGGACGGCAACCCAATTGTGGATTACCAAAGTAGCCCTTACGGCAGACGCAGGCTAGGCCATTGTTTAAGCGTTTGCAATCAGCGTTGGGGCCACATTGTAGTTTGGCGCAGCTAGGCGCTGGAGTGGGCACTATTGCCGAAGGAGTCGAGCATTGTTCATAGGGATTACCATAGAGTCCCGTGAGGCATGTACACACTGGATTGTGTTCATATACATGACAAACGGCATTTCGTCCACAAGAGCCTGGGCAGGGGTCCAAGCAGCGCTGACCCAAACAAGCGCGATCGAAGGGACAATCTGAGTTGGCAACGCACTCTGGTCTACAACGTGGATTTTGCTGAGCATTAGGACCAAAACAGGGATCGCACAAGGCCACACCATCGCCATATACTGAGCATACATCGTTAGGACCACAGGGTGAAGGTGCACAAGGATCGCGCGACTCATTCCTTAATATTCCAATGGGTACGCACTGCAGGAACGCATCGCCAGCGAAGCTATCCAAACAATGGCAAACTGGTGTATGCTGACGCACGTTACAAATGGCATTGATGCCACATATAGTGCCCGCACAGGGATCGACACACTTATGGTTGATACAGGACAAGCTCTCGCCGCAGTCCGAGTTAATGTCGCATTCCGCCTTGCAACCAGACTGGGGATCACCTAAGTAGCTCGGAAGGCAGGAGCAAACAGCGCGATTGTTAAGCAATTTGCATTCACTATTCAGGCCACAAGGACTGGGCAGGCAGGGATTGACCTTAGGCTGGTCAAGGGCGTAGCAACGCACACCTGGATTTCCAGTTAGACCGGCGTGGCAGGAGCATACTGGATGATGTTCTTCGACTCGACACCCAGCCCCATATCCGCAAGCGCCAGGGCATGGATCGTAGCAACGGAAGCCCATGCAGGCTTTGTTGTGGGGACAATCGGCATCCACTTGGCATTCATATCCATGACAGCCAACCAGGGAGGTGGGATCACCAGAAAGGCCTTCGGGGCATAAGCAGGCAGTCTGCCCATCACCGGCTACAACGCAGTCGGCATTCGGCCCACAAGGATTGGGATCGCATACCGTGCGGCTTTGTTCTCGGCACCCTTGGTAAGGGTCTCCGACATAGCCTGAACGACAATAGCAGTCCTCCCGGTTTCCAGCCACATAGCAGTCCGCATTACGACCACAAGGTCCGGGTTGACAAAGCTCAATGGAAACAGACGGTTTCTCGCAAATTCTGAAGGGATTGCCAATCTTATTATCTGGGCAATAGCAAACAGGTTGTCGCGATGAGTCGCAGATTGCACCAGTGCCGCAAGGATTGGGATCGCAGGGATTAATAGGTTCCACGCAGCCGCGTATGGTATTCGGACTCTCCACATAGCCAGGTTGACAAGTGCACTTGGAGAAGCCATTGCTCAGTACCGAACACTGGGTGTTGGGACCACAAGGTGAGGGATCGCAAGGGTTTGAAGGCAGCTCGCAGGCTATTAGTGGAGGTTGACCCTCATATTCGGGCAGGCAGAAGCAAACTGGAGCTCCATTGACGCGGCGACAACCAGAGTTGGGACCACAAGGATTGGGAGCGCACTCATCGCCCTCGGGTACTAGAAAAAAGAATAAAGTTGCCATCTCGAGTTTCTTGATTTATAAAATTGTAAACTTACTGCAATTCTTAAAGGGATTGCCGGTAAGTCCCTTGGGACAGTAGCATATGGGATTGCCATTGTCGAGTTCACACAGTGCATTGAGGCCACACGGATTAGGTTCGCAGGGATTCTGTGGTGGACTGCAGCCCACCTGCGGATTGCCATTGTAGCCTGGTGGACATTTGCACACACCACGATGGTTAATCACATCGCAGAGAGCAAAAGAGCCGCATTGACATGGCGAGGAGCATTTGCCATTCAGGCATGCCTGACTGGCATCACATTCGGAATCCACGCGACATCCCTGCAGCTGAACACACTGAACATAGGCGTTTCCTAAGAAGCCGGGAAGGCAACGGCAATCGATGCCATGATTGACCGGCACACACTCTGCATTCTCGCCACACGAATCCTCTTGGCAAGGATTGATGCAGCGTCGATTGAGGCGGTCGCACAGTTTGTTGGGTGGACAGTCCTCGTTGTATTGGCAGACATGGGAGCGTGCTACGTATGGTTAGGGGTTACGGGTGCGTTGCGGATTTTTCGGTGTATTTATAAATCAGTTTGTGGAATTTTTGTTGCAGTTGTTCGGGACGGTACAATGTTTTATACATGGTGTCATGGTGTACGGGAATTTGTACAGTGTATGAAAGAGAGAGTTTTGAAACGAAACGATGTGACAGCATTATAGGGGGATTTCTTGGTATAGAAAGTGCTATTGTAGATTATAGCGAACTACTAACCTGGCTGGCAACCGACAAAGCCATTGC
This sequence comes from Lordiphosa stackelbergi, assembly GCA_018904235.1. NCBI lineage: Eukaryota > Metazoa > Arthropoda > Insecta > Diptera > Drosophilidae > Lordiphosa > Lordiphosa stackelbergi. The sequence continues at coordinate 115,318 of JAEIFU010000277.1, read as the reverse complement.
CTTGATAACCATCTGTGCAACTACAATCGGCCGCATGATTTGTATTAATACAAACCGCATTCTGAGCACAGGGATCATGCACATCACAAGGATGCTGACAGCGCTGATTAATGCAAGCCTCGGTCACATCGCAGTTGGAATTGTCTGAGCACTCGACTGTGAAGGTAGATATTTTATAGTTGTAAAAAACGCATCATGTAGATCGGTTGTGTTAAATTAAGTTAATAATTTAAATGTATGCATTTAATGAAAATTGTTGATTAATTGATTAGTGGCTTACTTGAGGTTTCAGTGGGCACACATTTGACCATAGGATTGCCTTCATGGCCCTGCGGGCATGTGCAAATCGGTCGATGACTTTTAGCCGTACATTTGGCACTTGACGCACATATTTTGGCAAACTCGCAGGGATCTTGGCACAAACCCATATAACAGGCCTCACTCTCAATACAATCGTTGTTTGATTGACATGGTTCAGGTGTTTTCGGTGTGCCCGGCGGTTCTACTTGTTAAAAAGTGAGTAGGTAAGATTGGTTAATATTATTATTATTAATATAAAGTAAGATTTTAGTGTAATTATTAGCTTAAAACTTCATATGTACAAGTGCTCTCTTTAACAGATAAGTATGTACAAATTTGAATAAAAATGAATTTCCTGGAATAAACAAGCCCTATACTAAAGTGTTTATGTACAATTGGTAAGCCACCTTGGGATGTTTGAGTCACAGATTAGAAAACTGCAGCGGTACAGATAAGTTTGAAAATCCTGTAGTTCTTTTGGTCTTGGGCTAAATCAAAGTCTCTTAAGTTTCATTTTTAGCTTGGTTCTCCGGCAAAGCTGTTTGTCGCTTTCACACTCAGCGGAGGCAGTGATTACGAAGTCGTAAAATCTAATGATATTGTCGTCGAAATGCCATTATATTCCAATGGCATTGGAAATGGAAAAGTCTGTAAAAGAGAGATCCTACCAGAAATAAGAAGATAAGAAACGGATCACAAATGCTGAGACAGAATCTTTTAAGAACGAAGAGGATTATAACATGAAGATTGGAAGAGTTTTATGAACATCAAATAAGTATATATTTTAGCGTCTGTTGCTCCATTCTGAGCTAGTCAGTGGATGTTGAAATTCGAATTGATCCTCTTATATAAGTCAAGTCCACCCAACTGTACTGCTAAAACCACGTAGTTTACATTATTTTATACTTAAGAGACCACTTGCACTTAGAAAGTGCATCAAAAAGTATGTGGTATCATAAAGACCAAAGCTTTGGCAACCGCCCCACTCTACCTTTCCTCTGACTATCATAGTCGAATTGGATAATGAATAAGAATGTGTTAAGCTCATCTAGACCGCTTGCAGGTTTCCGTATAAATTCTTCCCAAAGTGGCGGGCATTTTAAGTCTATACAATTATTAAATATACCTTTCTTCTGACAACGCCCCAGCTTACAGTGCTCGTTTGTAGTACAGTTAGTATCTATTGTACATGGGTTAATTAGTGTGATATCAGTTGTTGTGCTTCCGGTTTGTGCAATTGACGTAGTAACCATATCCATTTCCGTTGTAGTGCCTGCTTGAGTGGGTAACTCAGTTGGCCAGGCCGTTGTGCTTGTCATAGTTGTGGTCTCGGGTGTTTCATTTGAGGTGTCTAGACGAGTTGTCTTCATTTTTGGTGTAGTACTTCGTCTATCACCATCGCCCTTATTCTCCTCACCACGTAAGGTGGTTGTTCTGACTGGTGGCCTTGGTGTTGGTGTATCAGTAATATTGTTCTCACCGTCCCGATAACCCTTTGTATGACCAGATTTAGATGTTGTGGTCTCTATGGTGGATTTACTCGTACTAGTTTGGTTAGTAGCGCTAATGGTAGTGCTCTTTTCTGTGCTAGAGGTTGTGGTGAAAGTGGTGTTGGCCTTTGTGGTGATCGTGTTTGGGTTAACTGTTGTTGAAGTTTTTCTGGTCGTGGGTTTCTTGGTAGTACTAGTTGGTATTGTTACATTAGCTATCAAAAGAGATATATTTACAGGGGAGAGGGTGGTTATTTTTATGTACAAATTATATTTACACTTGTTAGTGTTAAAATATGAACAGCTCGAGGTTGAGATGATATATTAAAGTGATATGTATAAGCACTTACCCTTTATACAAGCACCAGTTGTGGGATCGCAATTGGCTCCTGGTGGGCAATGCTCACATCCAGGAGTGCGTCCAGTGGCTAAAATGTCACACATTTCATTTCAAAATATGCACTTTTGAAGAAGCATTTTAAAATTGAACTTACCATCGCGGCATTGACAACCATCGCATTCTAAACCATTGGGGCAGTCTGCCTTTCGCTGGCACTCACACACTAGAAAAGCGACAATGATTAGGTTTCAACAAAGGGTTTGCGCAAACAATCAAGTGAAACAAATATGGAACAAGAAATATGGCTGAATTGGTTTCATTTTGGCATGGAATTTTATTATAAAGAAATGGTATCGCCAATAGAATTTGTGCTTTAATGCTTTTTTTTATTTCTTACCACGATTCGAAATGGTAACACTATTGTTTTTTTTTTTGGCAGACAGCAAAGTGGTACTCAAAAAGTTATGATTTCATATTTGTAACGCTTATTAATCAGCTTTACTAGTTTGAAAATACACATACCTCGGGAGCAAACAGGCTGATGCTCAATAACACGACAATCTTCATTGCGACCGCAGGGATTTTCATAGGAGCAAGGATCCACACAAAGCGCATTGACACACGCCTGCTGGGTAGAGCACTCGTCGCTTGAGGCGCAACCGATTTCTATAGGTACAAATTGTAATCATTAGTAAAGGTTAGCAGATAGAGCCTCTAATTGTTTTACAACAATATAATTTTAAGAATCCTGTTTAATAGGTAGTTTCTTTTTTTTTTTTGATGCAGTTAGTAAAATTTTTAATTTTTTGTTTTCTTCCTTTAATTATTTGAATTCTTCTTTGCGGGTGCACAGCACATTATAATTATTATTACTTCTAGAAACTAGCAATCTTAACCATACAAATTTTAGTTTATAAAAGTTGTTGCAAAACAACATATACACACATGCAAGCAAGCAAGCCATACGGGGAGTTAGTGCGGTTTTAAAAAGCCGTAATGATTTACCATACCTTACCATTAGTAACCTTTAGACCTCATGCATTTGTTATGGGCACAAGTACAGACAAATATAAAAAACTTACGGTACATGGTTTCAGACGAGCATGTACTTTAAACACAACACACAAAAAATAAACATGATCACCTAACGCTGAGATAACGATAACACACATGCACATTGAGCAGTACATATCAAGGCGATTAGGTTATGACAAAAGATTTGATGAAGCTTGCAGCAGGCGGCAGGCAACTAACATGAACAAACAAATAAATGCAACGTACAAGAGAATCATGCAGAACGACAGCACTAGACAGTGAGCTTCAATGGAGGCTGGTGTGAATAAACATACACACAAAAGCTTTTCTCTGTGGACACAATAGAGTTCGAACTATATCGAGTAGTGGTGATTGGTTGTTGTGGTGTTGGTGGTGGTGGGACAGCAGAAGAAGCAGTAAAAAGAGAGGGGGAGTACAAATGCACGGAGAACACACTGGATGGGCGAGGCACATAAACAGAAACATGCACCTTTCCGGCTGGTCATGTATGCCAACAACAAAATAGAAGAGAAATGATAAACAATCCATTAGGAGAAAGATATATTATGACATCCAACTGAAGTAGGCTACTACATTTGGCCAGATATGTTGGCGTTTAGAAGTAGTCGGCGCCACGATGCCAAAGAGTTTCACCGCAACCCTGTGGTTCCTTGCAATTCATTCACTTTGATTCTATATCAAAAGACTTACAATTTATATACACAACTTTAGTTACCTGCTTTAATAGAGCAATCGGGTTTATTTACATCTGCGGCGTTATCACAAAAGCACATTGCGGTGTGGTTCAATGTACGACAAATAGTCAGATTTTGTATCTTGCAAATATTTGTATAATATTGACAGGGATCAATGCAAATTGCTCCTAAACATGTCTTATCGTCCGTACAGTCAAATTGTGTTCCACAGATACCTGATACCGTAGTCGCGTCAGTGACATTTGACATATCAAACGAACTCGGTGTTACTATCGTTATGGGAGTGATATCTACAATGAAAGGAAAGACCGTTGTCTGTCTATCAGTGATTCCTGACTCAGGGGTTGCTGGGTGCATTGTTGTTTCTTTGAAAGGTGAAATAGTGGAACCTTTGGAAGAAACACTTTCTGTTGTGGTGGTATAACGATCCCCGAAAGTTGTTTGATCTTGTACTGTGGTCGGGACTGACGTTTCTGGGCCTATCGTTGTCTGTCTATCAGTGATTCCTGACTCAGGGGTTGCTGGGTGCATTGTTGTTTCATTGAAAAGTGAAAGAGTGGAACCTTTGGAAGAAACACTTTCTGTTGTGGTGGAATAACGATCCCCGAAAGTTGTTTGATCAGGTACTGTGGTCGGGACTGACGTTTCTGGGCCTATCGTTGTCTGTCTATCAGTGATTCCTGACTCAGGGGTTGCTGGGTGCATTGTTGTTTCATTGAAAAGTGAAAGAGTGGAACCTTTGGAAGACAAACTTTCTGTTGTGGTGGTATAACGATCCCCAAAGTTTGTTTGATCAGGTACTGTGGTCGGGACTGACGTTTCTGGGCCTATCGTTGTCTGTCTATCAGTGATTCCTGACTCAGGGGTTGCTGGGTGCATTGTTGTTTCTTTGAAAGGTGAAATAGTGGAACCTTTGGAAGAAACACTTTCTGTTGTGGTGGTATAACGATCCCCGAAAGTTGTTTGATCAGGTACTGTGGTCGGGACTGACGTTTCTGGGCCTATCGTTGTCTGTCTATCAGTGATTCCTGACTCAGGGGTTGCTGGGTGCATTGTTGTTTCATTGAAAAGTGAAATAGTGGAACCTTTGGAAGAAACACTTTCTGTTGTGGTGGTATAACGATCCCCGAAAGTTGTTTGATCAGGTACTGTGGTCGGGACTGACGTTTCTGGGCCTATCGTTGTCTGTCTATCAGTGATTCCTGACTCAGGGGTTGCTGGGTGCATTGTTGTTTCTTTGAAAGGTGAAATAGTGGAACCTTTGGAAGAAACACTTTCTGTTGTGGTGGTATAACGATCCCCGAAAGTTGTTTGATCAGGTACTGTGGTCGGGACTGACGTTTCTGGGCCTATCGTTGTCTGTCTATCAGTGATTCCTGACTCAGGGGTTGCTGGGTGCATTGTTGTTTCTTTGAAAGGTGAAATAGTGGAACCTTTGGAAGAAACACTTTCTGTTGTGGTGGTATAACGATCCCCGAAGGTTGTTTGATCAGGTACTGTGGTCGGGACTGACGTTTCTGGGCCTATCGTTGTCTGTCTATCAGTGATTCCTGACTCAGGGGTTGCTGGGTGCATTGTTGTTTCTTTGAAAGGTGAAATAGTGGAACCTTTGGAAGAAACACTTTCTGTTGTGGTGGTATAACGATCCCCGAAAGTCGTTTGATCAGGTACTGTGGTCGGGACTGACGTTTCTGGGCCTATCGTTGTCTGTCTATCAGTGATTCCTGACTCAGGGGTTGCTGGGTGCATTGTTGTTTCTTTGAAAGGTAAAATAGTGGAACCTTTGGAAGAAACACTTTCTGTTGTGGTGGTATAACGATCCCCGAAAGTTGTTTGATCAGGTACTGTGGTCGGGACTGTCGTTTCTGGGCCTATCGTTGTCTGTCGAGCAGTGATTCCTGACTCAGGGGTTGCTGGGTGCATTGTTGTTTCTTTGAAAGGTGAAATAGTGGAACCTTTGGAAGAAACACTTTCTGTTGTGGTGGTATAACGATCCCCGAAAGTTGTTTGATCAGGTACTGTGGTCGGGACTGACGTTTCTGGGCCTATCGTTGTCTGTCGATCAGTGATTCCTGACTCAGGGGTTGCTGGGTGCATTGTTGTTTCTTTGAAAGGTGAAATAGTGGAACCTTTGGAAGAAACACTTTCTGTTGTGGTGGTATAACGATCCCCGAAGGTTGTTTGATCAGGTACTGTGGTCGGGACTGACGTTTCTGGGCCTATCGTTGTCTGTCTATCAGTGATTCCTGACTCAGGGGTTGCTGGGTGCATTGTTGTTTCTTTGAAAGGTGAAATAGTGGAACCTTTGGAAGAAACACTTTCTGTTGTGGTGGTATAACGATCCCCGAAAGTTGTTTGATCAGGTACTGTGGTCGGGACTGACGTTTCTGGGCCTATCGTTGTCTGTCGAGCAGTGATTCCTGACTCAGGGGTGTCTGGGTGCATTGTTGTTTCTTTGAAAGGTGAAATAGTGGAACCTTTGGAAGAAACACTTTCTGTTGTGGTGGTATAACGATCCCCGAAGGTTGTTTGATCAGGTACTGTGGTCGGGACTGACGTTTCTGGGCCTATCGTTGTCTGTCGATCAGTGATTCCTGACTCAGGGGTTGCTGGGAGCATTGTTGTTTCTTTGAAAGGTGAAATAGTGGAACCTTTGGAAGAAACACTTTCTGTTGTGGTGGTATAACGATCCCCGAAGGTTGTTTGATCAGGTACTGTGGTCGGGACTGACGTTTCTGGGCCTATCGTTGTCTGTCGATCAGTGATTCCTGACTCAGGGGTTGCTGGGAGCATTGTTGTTTCTTTGAAAGGTGAAATAGTGGAACCTTTGGAAGAAACACTTTCTGTTGTGGTGGTATAACGATCCCCGAAGGTTGTTTGATCAGGTACTGTGGTCGGGACTGACGTTTCTGGGCCTATCGTTGTCTGTCTATCAGTGATTCCTGACTCAGGGGTTGCTGGGAGCATTGTTGTTTCTTTGAAAGGTGAAATAGTGGAACCTTTGGAAGAAACACTTTCTGTTGTGGTGGTATAACGATCCCCGAAAGTTGTTTGATCAGGTACTGTGGTCGGGACTGACGTTTCTGGGCCTATCGTTGTCTGTCGATCAGTGATTCCTGACTCAGGGGTTGCTGGGAGCATTGTTGTTTCTTTGAAAGGTGAAATAGTGGAACCTTTGGAAGAAACACTTTCTGTTGTGGTGGTATAACGATCCCCGAAGGTTGTTTGATCAGGTACTGTGGTCGGGACTGACGTTTCTGGGCCTATCGTTGTCTGTCGATCAGTGATTCCTGACTCAGGGGTTGTCTGGGAGCATTGTTGTTTCTTTGAAAGGTGAAATAGTGGAACCTTTGGAAGAAACACTTTCTGTTGTGGTGGTATAACGATCCCCGAAAGTTGTTTGATCAGGTACTGTGGTCGGGACTGACGTTTCTGGGCCTATCGTTGTCTGTCGAGCAGTGATTCCTGACTCAGGGGTGTCTGGGAGCATTGTTGTTTCTTTGAAAGGTGAAATAGTGGAACCTTTGGAAGAAACACTTTCTGTTGTGGTGGTATAACGATCCCCGAAGGTTGTTTGATCAGGTACTGTGGTCGGGACTGACGTTTCTGGGCCTATCGTTGTCTGTCTATCAGTGATTCCTGACTCAGGGGTTGCTGGGAGCATTGTTGTTTCTTTGAAAGGTGAAATAGTGGAACCTTTGGAAGAAACACTTTCTGTTGTGGTGGTATAACGATCCCCGAAAGTTGTTTGATCAGGTACTGTGGTCGGGACTGATGTTTCTGGGCCTATCGTTGTCTGTCGATCAGTGATTCCTGACTCAGGGGTTGCTGGGAGCATTGTTGTTTCTTTGAAAGGTGAAATAGTGGAACCTTTGGAAGAAACACTTTCTGTTGTGGTGGTATAACGATCCCCGAAAGTTGTTTGATCAGGTACTGTGGTCGGGACTGACGTTTCTGGGCCTATCGTTGTCTGTCGATCAGTGATTCCTGACTCAGGGGTTGCTGGGAGCATTGTTGTTTCTTTGAAAGGTGAAATAGTGGAACCTTTGGAAGAAACACTTTCTGTTGTGGTGGTATAACGATCCCCGAAGGTTGTTTGATCAGGTACTGTGGTCGGGACTGACGTTTCTGGGCCTATCGTTGTCTGTCGATCAGTGATTCCTGACTCAGGGGTTGCTGGGAGCATTGTTGTTTCTTTGAAAGGTGAAATAGTGGAACCTTTGGAAGAAACACTTTCTGTTGTGGTGGTATAACGATCCCCGAAAGTTGTTTGATCAGGTACTGTGGTCGGGACTGACGTTTCTGGGCCTATCGTTGTCTGTCGATCAGTGATTCCTGACTCAGGGGTTGCTGGGAGCATTGTTGTTTCTTTGAAAGGTGAAATAGTGGAACCTTTGGAAGAAACACTTTCTGTTGTGGTGGTATAACGATCCCCGAAGGTTGTTTGATCAGGTACTGTGGTCGGGACTGACGTTTCTGGGCCTATCGTTGTCTGTCTATCAGTGATTCCTGACTCAGGGGTGTCTGGGTGCATTGTTGTTTCTTTGAAAGGTGAAATAGTGGAACCTTTGGAAGAAACACTTTCTGTTGTGGTGGTATAACGATCCCCGAAAGTTGTTTGATCAGGTACTGTGGTCGGGACTGACGTTTCTGGGCCTATCGTTGTCTGTCGATCAGTGATTCCTGACTCAGGGGTTGCTGGGAGCATTGTTGTTTCTTTGAAAGGTGAAATAGTGGAACCTTTGGAAGAAACACTTTCTGTTGTGGTGGTATAACGATCCCCGAAAGTTGTTTGATCAGGTACTGTGGTCGGGACTGACGTTTCTGGGCCTATCGTTGTCTGTCGATCAGTGATTCCTGACTCAGGGGTTGCTGGGAGCATTGTTGTTTCTTTGAAAGGTGAAATAGTGGAACCTTTGGAAGAAACACTTTCTGTTGTGGTGGTATAACGATCCCCGAAGGTTGTTTGATCAGGTACTGTGGTCGGGACTGACGTTTCTGGGCCTATCGTTGTCTGTCGATCAGTGATTCCTGACTCAGGGGTGTCTGGGTGCATTGTTGTTTCTTTGAAAGGTGAAATAGTGGAACCTTTGGAAGAAACACTTTCTGTTGTGGTGGTATAACGATCCCCGAAAGTTGTTTGATCAGGTACTGTGGTCGGGACTGACGTTTCTGGGCCTATCGTTGTCTGTCGATCAGTGATTCCTGACTCAGGGGTTGCTGGGAGCATTGTTGTTTCTTTGAAAGGTGAAATAGTGGAACCTTCGGAAGAAACACTTTCTGTTGTGGTGGAATAACGATCCCCGAAAGTTGTTTGATCAGGTACTGTGGTCGGGACTGACGTTTCTGGGCCTATCGTTGTCTGTCGATCAGTGATTCCTGACTCAGGGGTTGCTGGGAGCATTGTTGTTTCTTTGAAAGGTGAAATAGTGGAACCTTTGGAAGAAACACTTTCTGCTGTGGTGGAATAACGATCCCCGAAAGTTGTTTGATCAGGTACTGTGGTCGGGACTGACGTTTCTGGGCCTATCGTTGTCTGTCGATCAGTGATTCCTGACTCAGGGGTTGCTGGGAGCATTGTTGTTTCTTTGAAAGGTGAAATAGTGGAACCTTTGGAAGAAACACTTTCTGTTGTGGTGGTATAACGATCCCCGAAAGTTGTTTGATCAGGTACTGTGGTCGGGACTGACGTTTCTGGGCCTATCGTTGTCTGTCGATCAGTGATTCCTGACTCAGGGGTTGCTGGGTGCATTGTTGTTTCTTTGAAAGGTGAAATAGTGGAACCTTTGGAAGAAACACTTTCTGTTGTGGTGGTATAACGATCCCCGAAAGTTGTTTGATCAGGTACTGTGGTCGGGACTGATGTTTCTGGGCCTATCGTTGTCTGTCGATCAGTGATTCCTGACTCAGGGGTTGCTGGGAGCATTGTTGTTTCTTTGAAAGGTGAAATAGTGGAACCTTTGGAAGAAACACTTTCTGTTGTGGTGGTATAACGATCCCCGAAAGTTGTTTGATCAGGTACTGTGGTCGGGACTGATGTTTCTGGGCCTATCGTTGTCTGTCGATCAGTGATTCTTGATTCAGGGGTTGCTGGGAGCATTGTTGTTTCTTTGAAAGGTGAAATAGTGGAACCTTTGGAAGAAACACTTTCTGTTGTGGTGGTATAACGATCCCCGAAAGTTGTTTGATCAGGTACTGTGGTCGGGACTGATGTTTCTGGGCCTATCGTTGTCTGTCGATCAGTGATTCCTGACTCAGGGGTTGCTGGGAGCATTGTTGTTTCTTTGAAAGGTGAAATAGTGGAACCTTTGGAAGAAACACTTTCTGTTGTGGTGGTATAACGATCCCTGAAAGTTGTTTGATCAGGTACTGTGGTCGGGACTGATGTGTCTGGGCCTATCGTTGTCTGTGGATCAGTGATTCCTGACTCAGGAGTTGCTGGGAGCATCGTTGTTTCTTTGAAAGGTGAAAAAGTGGAACCTTTGGAAGAAACACTTTCAGTTGTGGTGGAATAACGATCCCCGAAAGTTGTTTGATCAGGTACTGTGGTCGGGACTGATGTTTCTGGGCCTATCGTTGTCTGTCGATCAGTGATTCCTGACTCAGGGGTTGCTGGGTGCATTGTTGTTTCTTTGAAAGGTGAAATAGTGGAACCTTTGGAAGGAACACTTTCTGTTGTGGTGGTATAACGATCCCCGAAAGTTGTTTGATCAGGTACAGTGGTCGGGACTGATGTTTCTGGGCCTATCGTTGTCTGTCGATCAGTGATTCTGGATTCAGGGGTTGCTGGGTGCATTGTTGATTCTTTGAAAGGTGAAATAGTAGAACCTTTGGAAGAACCACTTTCTGTTGTGGTGGTATAACGATCGGTAAAAGTTGTTTGATCAGGTACTGTGGTCGGGACGGATGTTTCTGGGCCTATCGTTGTCTGTCGATCAGTGATTCCTGACTCAGGGGTTGCTGGGAGCAATGTTGTTTCTTTGAAAGGTGAAATAGTGGAACCTTTGGAAGAAACACTTTCTGTTGTGGTGGTATAACGATCCCCGAAGGTTGTTTGATCAGGTACTGTGGTCGGGACTGATGTTTCTGGGCCTATCGTTGTCTGTCGATCAGTGATTCCTGACTCAGGGGTTGCTGGGAGCATTGTTGTTTCTTTGAAAGGTGAAATAGTGGAACCTTTGGAAGAAACACTTTCTGTTGTGGTGGTATAACGATCGCCAAAGGTTGTTTGATCAGGTACTGTGGTCGGGACTGATGTTTCTGGGCCTATCGTTGTCTGTCGATCAGTGATTCCTGACTCAGGGGTTGCTGGGAGCATTGTTGTTTCTTTGAAAGGTGAAATAGTGGAACCTTTGGAAGAAACACTTTCTGTTGTGGTGGTATAACGATCGCCAAAGGTTGTTTGATCAGGTACTGTGGTCGGGACTGATGTTTCTGGGCCTATCGTTGTCTGTCGATCAGTGATTCCTGACTCAGGGGTTGCTGGGAGCATTGTTGTTTCTTTGAAAGGTGAAATAGTGGAACCTTTGGAAGAAACACTTTCTGTTGTGGTGGTATAACGATCCCCGAAGGTTGTTTGATCAGGTACTGTGGTCGGGACTGATGTTTCTGGGCCTATCGTTGTCTGTCGATCAGTGATTCCTGACTCAGGGGTTGCTGGGAGCATTGTTGTTTCTTTGAAAGGTGAAATAGTGGAACCTTTGGAAGAAACACTTTCTGTTGTGGTGGTATAACGATCGCCAAAGGTTGTTTGATCAGGTACTGTGGTCGGGACTGATGTTTCTGGGCCTATCGTTGTCTGTCGATCAGTGATTCCTGACTCAGGGGTTGCTGGGAGCATTGTTGTTTCTTTGAAAGGTGAAATAGTGGAACCTTTGGAAGAAACACTTTCTGTTGTGGTGGTATAACGATCGCCAAAGGTTGTTTGATCAGGTACTGTGGTCGGGACTGATGTTTCTGGGCCTATCGTTGTCTGTCGATCAGTGATTCCTGACTCAGGGGGTTGCTGGGAGCATTGTTGTTTCTTTGAAAGGTGAAATAGTGGAACCTTTGGAAGAAACACTTTCTGTTGTGGTGGTATAACGATCGCCAAAGGTTGTTTGATCAGGTACTGTGGTCGGGACTGATGTTTCTGGGCCTATCGTTGTCTGTCGATCAGTGATTCCTGACTCAGGGGTTGCTGGGAGCATTGTTGTTTCTTTGAAAGGTGAAATAGTGGAACCTTTGGAAGAAACACTTTCTGTTGTGGTGGTATAACGATCGCCAAAGGTTGTTTGATCAGGTACTGTGGTCGGGACTGATGTTTCTGGGCCTATCGTTGTCTGTCGATCAGTGATTCCTGACTCAGGGGTTGCTGGGAGCATTGTTGTTTCTTTGAAAGGTGAAATAGTGGAACCTTTGGAAGAAACACTTTCTGTTGTGGTGGTATAACGATCGCCAAAGGTTGTTTGATCAGTTACTGTGGTCGGGACTGATGTTTCTGGGCCTATCGTTGTCTGTCGATCAGTGATTCCTGACTCAGGGGTTGCTGGGAGCATTGTTGTTTCTTTGAAAGGTGAAATAGTGGAACCTTTGGAAGAAACACTTTCTGTTGTGGTGGTATAACGATCGCCAAAGGTTGTTTGATCAGTTACTGTGGTCGGGACTGATGTTTCTGGGCCTATCGTTGTCTGTCGATCAGTGATTCCTGACTCAGGGGTTGCTGGGAGCATTGTTGTTTCTTTGAAAGGTGAAATAGTGGAACCTTTGGAAGAAACACTTTCTGTTGTGGTGGTATAACGATCGCCAAAGGTTGTTTGATCAGTTACTGTGGTCGGGACTGATGTTTCTGGGCCTATCGTTGTCTGTCGATCAGTGATTCCTGACTCAGGGGTTGCTGGGAGCATTGTTGTTTCTTTGAAAGGTGAAATAGTGGAACCTTTGGAAGAAACACTTTCTGTTGTGGTGGTATAACGATCGCCAAAGGTTGTTTGATCAGGTACTGTGGTCGGGACTGATGTTTCTGGGCCTATCGTTGTCTGTCGATCAGTGATTCCTGACTCAGGGGTTGCTGGGAGCATTGTTGTTTCTTTGAAAGGTGAAATAGTGGAACCTTTGGAAGAAACACTTTCTGTTGTGGTGGTATAACGATCGCCAAAGGTTGTTTGATCAGTTACTGTGGTCGGGACTGATGTTTCTGGGCCTATCGTTGTCTGTCGATCAGTGATTCCTGACTCAGGGGGTTGCTGGGAGCATTGTTGTTTCTTTGAAAGGTGAAATAGTGGAACCTTTGGAAGAAACACTTTCTGTTGTGGTGGTATAACGATCGCCAAAAGGTTGTTTGATCAGGTACTGTGGTCGGGACTGATGTTTCTGGGCCTATCGTTGTCTGTCGATCAGTGATTCCTGACTCAGGGGTTGCTGGGAGCATTGTTGTTTCTTTGAAAGGTGAAATAGTGGAACCTTTGGAAGTAACACTTTCTGTTGTGGTGGTATAACGATCGCCAAAAGGTTGTTTGATCAGTTACTGTGGTCGGGACTGATGTTTCTGGGCCTATCGTTGTCTGTCGATCAGTGATTCCTGACTCAGGGGTTGCTGGGAGCATTGTTGTTTCTTTGAAAGGTGAAATAGTGGAACCTTTGGAAGAAACACTTTCTGTTGTGGTGGTATAACGATCCCAAAGGTTGTTTGATCAGGTACTGTGGTCGGGACTGATGTTTCTGGGCCTATCGTTGTCTGTCGATCAGTGATTCCTGACTCAGGGGTTGCTGGGAGCATTGTTGTTTCTTTGAGAGGTGAAATAGTGGAACCTTTGGAAGAAACACTTTCTGTTGTGGTGGTATAACGATAGCCAAAGGTTGTTTGATCAGGTACTGTGGTCGGGACTGATGTTTCTGGGCCTATCGTTGTCTGTCGATCAGTGATTCCTGACTCGGGGGTTGCTGGGGAGCATTGTTGTTTCTTTGAAAGGTGAAATAGTAGAACCTTTGGAAGAACCACTTTCTGTTGTGGAGGTATAACGATCGCCAAAGGTTGTTTGATCAGGTACTGTGGTCGGGACTGATGTTTCTGGGCCTATCGTGGTCTGTCGATCAGTGATTCTTGATTCAGGGGTCGATGGAAGGATTGTTGTTTCCTTGAGAGGTGAAATAGTGGAACCTTTGGAAGAAACACTTTCTGTTGTGGTGGTATAACGATAGCCAAAGGTTGTTTGATCAGGTACTGTGGTCGGGACTGATGTTTCTGGGCCTATCGTTGTCTGTCGATCAGTGATTCCTGACTCAGGGGTTGCTGGGAGCATTGTTGTTTCTTTGAAAGGTGAAATAGTGGAACCTTTGGAAGAAACACCTTCTGTTTGGGTGGTATACCGATCCCAGAGAGTTGGTCGATCAGGTACTGTGGTCGGGACTGATGTTTCTGGGCCTATCGTTGTCTGTCGATCAGTGATTCTTGACTCAGGGGTTACTGTGGTCGGGACTGATGTTTCTGGGCCTATCGTTGTCTGTCGATCAGTGATTCCTGACTCAGGGGTTGCTGGGAGCATTGTTGTTTCTTTGAAAGGTGAAATAGTGAAACCTTTGGAAGAAACACTTTCTGTTGTGGTGGAATAACGATCATCGAAAGTTGTTTGATCAGGTGCTGTGGTCGGGACTGATGATTTTGGGCCTATCGTTGTCTGTCGATCAGTGATTCTTGATTCAGGGGTCAATGGAAGCATTGTTGTTTCTCTGAGAGGTAAAATAGTGGAACTTTTGGAAGAAACACTTTCTGTTTGGGTGCTATAACGATCCCCGAAGATTGTTTGATCAGTTACTGTGGTCGGGACTGATGTTTCTGGGCCTATCGTTGTCTGTCGATCAGTGATTCCTGATTTGGGGGTTGCTGGGAGCATTGTTGTTTCTTTGAGAGGTGAAATAGTGGAACCTTTGGAAGAAACACCTTCTGTTTGAGTGGTATACCGATCCCCCAAAGTTGTTTGATCAGTTACTGTGGTCGGGACTGATGTTTCTGGGCCTATCGTTGTCTGTCGATCAGTGATTCTTGACTCAGGGGTTACTGTGGTCGGGACTGATGTTTCTGGGCCTATCGTTGTCTGTCGATCAGTGATTCCTGATTTGGGAGTTGCTGGGAGCATTGTTGTTTCTTTGAAAGGTGAAATAGTGAAACCTTTGGAAGAAACACCTTCTGTTTGAGTGGAATACCGATCCCCGAAAGTTGTTTGATCAGGTACTGTGGTCGGGACTGATGATTCTGGGCCTATCGTTGTCTGTCGATCAGTGATTCTTGATTCAGGGGTCAATGGAAGCATTGTTGTTTCTCTGAGAGGTAAAATAGTGGAACCTTTGGAAGAAACACTTTCTGTTTGGGTGCTATAACGATCCCCGAAGGTTGTTTGATCAGTTACTGTGGTCGGGACTGATGTTTCTGGGCCTATCGTTGTCTGTCGATCTGTGATTCCTGATTTGGGAGTTGCTGGGAGCATTGTTGTTTCTTTGAGAGGTGAAACAGTGGAACCTTTGGAAGAAACACCTTCTGTTTGAGTGGTATACCGATCCCCCAAAGTTGTTTGATCAGGTACTGTGGTCGGGACTGATGATTCTGGGCCTATCGTTGTCTGTCGATCAGTGATTCTTGATTCAGGGGTCAATGGAAGCATTGTTGTTTCTCTGAGAGGTAAAATAGTGGAACCTTTGGAAGAAACACTTTCTGTTTGGGTGCTATAACGATCCCCGAAGGTTGTTTGATCAGTTACTGTGGTCGGGACTGATGTTTCTGGGCCTATCGTTGTCTGTCGATCAGTGATTCCAGATTCGGGGGTTGCTGGAAGCATTGTTGTTTCTTTGAAAGGTGAAATAGTGGAACCTTTTGAAGAAACACTTTCTGTTGTGGTGGAATAGCGATCCCCGAAAGTTGTTTCATCAGGTACTGTGGTCGGGACTGATGTTTTTGGGCCTATCGTTGTCTGTCGATCAGTGATTCTTGATTCAGGGGTCGATGGAATCATTGTTGTTTCGTTGAGAGGTGAAATAGTGGAACCTTTTGAAGAAACACTTTCTGTTGTGGTGGTATAACGATCCCCGAAAGTTGTTTTATCAGTTACTGTGGTCGGGACTGATGTTTCTGGGCCGATCGTTGTCTGTCGATCAATGATTCTTGATTCAGGGGTCGATGTAAGCATTGTTGTTTCTTTGAAAGGTGAAATAGTGGAACCTTTGGAAGAAACACTTTCTGTTTGGGTGGTATAACGATCCCCAGAAGTTGTTTGATCAGTTACTGAGGTTGGGACTGTTGTTTCTAAGCCTATCGATGTCTGTCGATCTATGATCTTCGATTCAGGGGTTGTTGTGAAAAGTGTAGTTTCGTTAAACAGTGAAATAGTGGTACCTTCAGTAGAAACATATGAAGTTGTAGGAATCTTAGTTGATTGTCTACCGGATGATTGTGTCTTTGGAGGTTCCAAAGTCATAATCTCGATTATGGAGATTGGTGTTGTTGTTTCGCTTACGACTGTCGTCATGTTATCTTTTGAAGAAATTACTGGAGTCGAAGTAGTTGCAATGTCTAAATTTTTGGTCGTCTTATACGATTCTGTAGTGCTATTATTAGAGTCTGTTGTTTCCTCCTCGGCTTCTATTTCGGTATAACGAGTTCGCATTTCCGTTTGATTTGCCAACTGCATGACTGTGTACTTAATACTTGTAGCAGCATCTGTAGTTGTCTCAATTCGATCGGTCACGATTTCTTGTGGAGTTATTGTCGGTATACAGTTCGAGTAGGTATTGTTTGTCAAGTTCGAAGAGCAAATGCATGTGGTAACCCTGTGTGCGGATGTTATGCACTTTACGGCCCCAACACAAATCGTGTTGCAGGGGTCGAAACATTGACCAGACGATCCGCATTGATGCGCTTCACTGCAATCTTCGTGTGTGGTACAGTTGCCACCTGGCTTAGCTGTTTGTTTTTTTTGTGATTTTGTTTTTAGATTTTCGAGTGGAGTATTTTTGTACATATTCAAAATAAAAGTATAAAATTAAAAAATACGTTAAAATATTTACAATTTAATACCAAATAAAATAGAAAGTGTGTAGCTACAAAAAAAAGGGACGGTGCACTAGAAATATATGTATATACAGGGGTTCCTGGGGATATTATTTTGTTCTTTTCTCTAGATAAAATTTCGAAAGCTTTACACTTCAATTTTCAATCTGAAAATTAGGTATAAACTATTTTTTACGGTTAATCGAATTAAACAATTAGAAACGAACTGGTTTACGATTAGTTAGCTACAAATTGGGTTTACCGTTAGTACAACACTTTGTTACCGTTTTATTTAGAGTCATAGGTTAAGATATTCCATAGTATTCAAGAGGCATTTTTGATTGATTAATTTGATTAATATCACTGTGAGCATGAGCGTGTGTGAATGTTCAGAAGAGTTTTCTTGTAATTGTGTCATTGTTGTTGTTGTTATTGTGGGTAGACTACCCCATTATGGGGAGGACATACAATCAGCGGAACGCTTTGAGAAATATATAGAGCACGGTGCCAGTGGTGCAGCAAAGCGTTTGATTGTGCCCTCTTTGGGCATAAAGTTATTGGCTGGTAACTAAGCTAAAGCTTTATACGAGCTGCCCTATATATGTATGTACATTTTACACAACAGATTTTGATTGATTAGAAATAGGCTTTGGTCAATACATAATTTTTGTTTTGTTTGATTTGGTGTGAGGGACAGACAATAAGACAGAGCTGAGCAAAAGTGAGAGCGTGTGTAAGAGCAGGAAACAGAGATAATCGAGACAGAAACATAAGGTGGTACTTTCACTTGACAGATTTTGGTGAGAGAGAGTACGTTTGTGCTTTACCTTTTTGACATCCATATTTGGCATCGGCTATAAATCCAGTTGGGCAGAATTTACAAATCGGCTTGTGATCCTCGACAATGCATGGCGAGTTATCGGCGCATGTGGCAAACTTGCACGGATCGACACACTGATAATTGCGGCAAGCAAGGCCGGCCGGGCACCCGGCATCGCGTAAACATATCGAAATCGAGGGCTGACAATCACGCATGCATATGCACACAGGTTTATGATCCTGCACCTCGCATGATTTATTCTCTGCGCATATGGGCGCACGGCCCAGGGGTAAAATACACGGGTTGCGACACTTGCCCTCCGCACAGGCCATATTCGAAGCGCAATCATCATCGCGATAGCATTCTCGCTTATCGGGAGCACAGGTCAGTTCTCCATACTCGTTGACTATGAAACCCGATTTGCAAATGCAAACAGGCTGATGCCGACGGGTCTCGCATTTCTTGTTACTTTCACATATGAACAGGGGATTCTGACAGGGATCTGTGCACTGGCCAAACTGGCCGCATTGCAGCGTTTCCGGACACTCTGCATCATTCGAGCAGGGTATTTGCTCTTTGGTTTTGGCATCTGGGTCCTCTGTCACACACTTGGGATCTGGCTTACACTCAACTTCCGGCCGGCCTATGTGACAGTTGGGACACGAACAACGCGGACGATGCAGCACAGTTTTGCACAATGCATTCAGGCCACAAGCGCCACGCATTGTACAAGGATCGCTGCAGTGTCCTTGGAGGCATGATTTTTCACTGGGACAATCCGTATCTGAGTAGCATTGTTCGGTGTCTATAGGGTGATGGTAATGTAGTAGCAGCATACGAAGAACGAGAGAGAGAGATAGACAGGTTTGTTTGGTTTGTTTTTATATGTTAATCGTTGGGTGCATGGCAAACTCTATTCAAACGAATAGATATATCTGATTGAAGACTGGAGGGGAGAGATTTGCGACTTTGAAATCATTCAGAGGAGAAGATGTAGAAGATTTGGGTGAATTGGGTAGACAGCGTGTTCACAAAAAGATGGGTGGGGGTAATGGGCTCAGGGGTAAAACTTAAAGCTAAAATTTTCTAAAATCAACAAAAAAAATAGAAAACTTAATCGAGACATTATATAAACAGTAGTATAATCCAGTGTTTCTTTGGTTGTTTGATTGGATTTGGCTTAAGTGTTGGTGTATATTTTGGGGGGAAGGTGTTTTGGGAATTGTGTGTTTTAGGGGGTGTGGGGCTGTTGTTAAAGTAGTAGAAGGACTTTCAGAAATGGTGCAATAACGAAAATAAAAATCGTAAGTTGGTTTGTAGTTGTTGTTGTTGTTGTTGTTTGGTGCAGTTAGTTAAGGACTTAAACAAATTGCAGAACTGTGAAGGGACATCTCACATTTTTCGGGTTATTATATAAGTTTCTGGTATGAGTTTTGATCAGCAAAAATCAAGTGAGCAAGTAGGCGAGCGAGCAATGGTAATAAATCCTTGATGCATGACCAAGAGGCTTAGGCTTTCCATTACATTTTTTTTAAGGTTCTATGAACATTATTTGGTTTAATGCGATTTTGAGCTAGTTTTTGAATGGAAAAAATTACACGACATCCAACACATGCGCTCTGCCCTCACGAGAGACACGTTATTGGCGATGGGGTTTTTTTTGTGGGTGAGGTAGTGAATGATTGATAGAGAGAGTGTGAAGGAGAAGATTAGCAGCAGTAGAAGTTATAAATAATAGTAAAAAGTTTGAAGAAATAAAATAATTACAATTTGGAAAAGAACGTTAGACATAAGCTAAGTATTTTTTAATTTTATCCATGTTATTCATAATTAACAATTTATCAAATTTCGTTTATATTTACAGTTTGATTTTTTGTTTTGCTGGGTTAGATTTTTGTTTTTGTATACGAATATATGTACATATAGTATGCAAATAATTCACATACAAACTTCTGTATATACAACTTACAGACTAGTCAAATGTACCAAAAAAATAAAATAATTGAAAATGTTAGTTAAATTTAGTTACATTTTTAATAAATTTGGGTTTTTTATTGTTGATATAAAAAGAGACGAGCTATAGTGTGTGGTAGGTGGGTGGCAAAGGCAGCAAGAGCTTTCAGAGCGTACGATCTTAATACGAAAGGTGTGCGAAATTTGGTAAATAGAACAAAACTGATTATTATCTAGATTAAGCATACAAAAATAGTTAAAGATATTGTCCGATTTAATACTTGTGGGTTTTTTTCTTGTTTGTTTAAAGCTGAGTTCGCACAGGCATACAATTTGCCACATTTTGATGAAAATTTGGCTGAATAGATGAACTTTTCGTCCCTACATCACGCAAATAATAGCGTATAGAGCCACAGTTTCAGTTTTAACTCCTGAAAAATCTGCCAAATTTTCATCAAAATTTAACAAAATATATGCCTGTGTGAACTTAGCTTAACTCTGTTATATTTGAGCAAATTCGGGCAAGCTGATTCACCCCCACATTCTTATTTGTACACTACTAAAGGGGTGCTTGTCTCTGGTTTAAATGAATTAACAATTAGGCACAAGAATCTTGGAGTTTCACTGTACTCTATTAGTTTGTGTGCTTTATAATTTTAGCACAAGAGAGTGGTACAGTTTGAGTATGTTAAAAGGTAATTTTTTAATACCTGATAATTAAACGATGTACTTTAACTTTAAGCCTCTCAAATTGAATCGGGAAATCGGGAACATCGTGCCTTTTCGGGAGAGTGGGCCTCTTTTTGAAAAGGAAATAAAAAAAATTTTAATCATGATCACTTTTCACGTTGGTTCACACTGAAACACGAAAAAGAAAGTTTCCAAAGTAACGAAGATTTTCAGTAATTTGGTTTTCTTTAATCTTTTTCTTTAAAAAGTGAACTCAAAGTTTAAGCTGGTTCCAAGTAACCCATTACGAAGGACATATGGTTGAAGAAAGAAATTAATTTTTTATGTTGTTCCTATTTACTGTTTTCGCACACCTTATTATCTTAGCTTTTTACAAATTAACGGCTGTCGATTTCTGATTTGGGATGCATTGAAAAGTAGTAGTAGTTGTAGTTGTTTGATGTTGCATTTATGATTCTTTTTATAATTTATTGAACACTATTCAATTTTTCTATTTAAAGCATATGTGAACTATAAGTGAGAATTGTCCCGTCCACAGTTCCCAATCTGAGACTTTGTTCATTCAAGAAATGTAGCAATTAGGGTAACGACAGAGCGGGAGCATAGGATGGCAAGGGATTTTTGGGACTTGGGGATACAAATGGTAAACAAGGATGTGTAGAGGATTGTTGTCTAATAATATTAGCGTGTTGTTTTTATAATTTTTTTGTCTGCAATTTACGAGATGTTTGATTTGATTGGCTACATATCGCTATCGCGGAATTATTTAAATATCAAGAGATGAACCAACTTTATCTACTGAATTATCTGTGCGTTAACGGTATGTAGTATTATGCCGCCAATTGTAAAGCCAATGAAATGAGCGTAACGTAAGCTTTAAAGCTGTATGAAAATTGTATGTCAACTCTTTAATTTTAATCAAGTATTGTGAATGTCGTTTTTAGTATTTGTATTGAAACAATTTTTGGTTTTTGCTTAAAACTAGACTTAAATTCCTTTGGTTTTTGTGTTTGAAATGAATTCTAGGCACAGATTGGGCAACCGCGATAGCGACAGCAACATTCCACGAATTTCCATATGCGTGATGGGTTGGATAAAACAAAAATGAACTTAAAAACTAAATAAATAAACGAACGGGAAAAACAACTAAAAATAGTGCACAACAATTTTCGTTTTTGGTTTGAGTTGAATTTGATTTTTTTTTTTTTTTTTGGGAGTTGGTTTGTGTGTAGGTGTTGTTGTACGTAAGTACGTGCAGGGAATTTTGAGATTACAATACTTGACACTTTGGGAACTTCCAACATGTGTATAGGTTGTTAAGTATTTTAATATATTAAGTATTAGCTTTGGCAGTATAAAAAACACACACTACACTGAAATCAGAAGTTTTCTAGGCAGCTGGGAAAGCTGTGGAATTAGTGCAATTAGCTGGTATAAACAACTCAAAACTAGATAATCAAACCAAAAATTTGTTTGTTTGTTACTAACAGACCTCCAGTTAAAAAACGACAACGATAACTCTAACTTATTACGATAAGAACGCGGGTTAACATGATTAGAGCATGAGAACACTTGGAATTTGTTTAGTAAAGGGCACTTACCTTGTTGACAGACATATTCATAGCCCTGTCGTACACAATCACCTAACTCACAGCCTTGAGTGCGACAGTCCTGTTGAGGAGGCGTCAGATAACCTACAAGAAAAACATCACCATCAACAATTCTCAGGATTTGCAGAGCTACTTACATTGCACATAGGCATCACCATTGGGGAAATCCTCGGGGCAATAACATTCAGCCTGATTATTATCCAGCACATGACAAGCCGCATTCAAGCCACACGGCTGATCATGACAAGCATTCACCAATGGTCCTTCGCAAAGACAGCCCTTGTGGGCATCACCAACACAACCATCCATGCATGCACACTCGTAGCCACCAGGTACTTCTATGCATTTCGAGTTGACGCCACACGGATTGTTGGCACAACCACCATCAAGGGGTTGACATTCACTAGCCGGATTTCCAAAGAAGTCGGGAGGACAAGAGCATTGAGCCTGTCGATTAACCACATGACATTGGGCATTGGTACCACAGGCTCCATATTCCAGGCAGGGATTGCCACATTTGCCTTCATGGCAACGTTTGCTTGAATCACAGTCAGCATCCTGTCGGCACTCGAACTGCAAACATTCCGTGCTGGGTTCACCCTCATAGCCATCGGGACAATAGCAGAGCATTCGATGTTCGGACACTGTGCACATGGCGTTCTTTCCACAGGCTCTGTCGTTGGCACATGGATCTGTGCAGACACCACGAACGCAGCTTTGATCTACGGCGCAGTCGTTATTCGATTTGCAGCCAGCAATGCAGGCTCCACGTTCGCATAGTTGACCCACAGTGCACTGTCGTTTGGGTCCGCATTTGTTACGGCATTTGCCCTTAGCGCATTGCTGCCCGCAGGCGCAGTCCTCTGAGCGAGAGCATTTCTCCGCACAGTAGGCACCACTCTCATCACACTCGCATCCGGGATGACACCGCTCCGGAGGCAATTGACAGCCAGTAAGGCCGTCTCCTATAAATGAAGCCGGACACTGGCACTGAACTCCATGGTTAATGACTAAACAATCGGCGCATTGACCACATTGGCCAGGCGTTTGGCAGGGATTCTGGCACTTCTTGTTCACACATGCCTCCTCACTGGGACAGCTAAGGTCCGTGCGACAGCCCGTTTGGCACACTCGATTCTCGCAGATTTGACCCTGAGTACAGGCAGTGTCTGTGTTGCAAACAGTGCGGCAGGTACCGCGCATGCAGCGTTCATCTGCCAGACAGTTTTGATCGTTGCGACATTTACCTTGACAGGTTCCGGCATAACACAACTGATTCGATTGGCAATCCTCGTTGCGTGAACAGGCAATACGTGGAACCTTACAGGCCACATTGGCATTGCCGCTGAGACCCTCGGGACAGATGCATTGCTTGCGATGTTTTATGGTCTGGCAAATTGCATTTGTACCGCAGGCTGTCGGATCGGCGCAGGGATCGACGCACTGTTGAGAGATACAGGAAAGTTCGTCGGCACAGCCGTGGTCAGAGCGACAACCGGTGACGCAGTTTAGACCCAGACATAGTTCGCCATGGGCACACTCGTTATCGTGCCGACAGAGTGGCTTGCAAACGCCTTGCTGACATCGCTCATTTGTAAGACAACCTGCATCGTCTGCGCAAAGGGGACGACAGACTGACTCCAAACAGGCCAGACCATGGCTACAGTCTCGATTTTCATGGCACTCGAGGGGTGGCGCACGAACACAACCCACCTGGGGGGTGGGATTGGGTACCATGCTCTCCAAACAGCTGCAGCTAGCTCGGTGATTGGCCACCGAACAGGCGGCATTGGGTCCGCACGGATTCTCTACGCACGGATTAACACATTTGTCATTGCGACAGGATTCGGAAGCACTACAGTCATCGTCCACATGGCAACCATAGACGCATTTGTTATGCAGGCAGACGTGTCCCAGGAAGCAGTCATTGTCCACGCGGCAAGTTACTGTTGTGCGGGATTATAGATTATAGGCAAAAATAGTGGATAGTACTTGGTAGATACTTACGCATGCAGTTGCCTCTAAGACACTTCTCGTTTGAGGCACACTCCAAGTCGTTATGACAGACAGGCAGGCACATAGAATCACGGCATGTATAGCCGGGAACACATTCACCGTCGCAGGCAACGGGCACGCGAACGCACTCTTTGCTTGCATCTCCCGTGAAACCTTCGGGACAATGGCACTGTTTGATATGGGTTTGCATTACACATTCAGCATTTTGTCCACAGGCCTGAGGTTGTAGACAGGGATCGAAGCATTGGCCGCCCTGACATACCTCAGAAGGACCACATTCGGTGTCCAAAACGCAGGCAGCTGTTTAGAAAATAATAAATTAGAACTATGATTGGAGCGAAACGAAGACCTAACGCCCGTGGTGGGCTATTGCGTTCGATTGCATTGTAGGTGGCGTGTAGTCGAGTGTGTAACTTGGTTTTTAATTTTTTTTGTTTTGTTTTAGTTTTTAGTTAGTCTATATTAAAGGTCAAAGCCCATTGAGCTGGTTAAGATGTAGTGGCACTTGAACTAGAATGGAAAGTCTTTCGGTAAGTGTCTAGCCATGGCTTAAAGTCTTAAATACTCTCACTCTCGTGCCACTACATCTTAAGTAAGTATCTCCGTGCTAGTTTGTAAGTAAGTAAGTAAGTATATAAGTGGTAACTACTCGTTTGTGTTAACCAATTGGTAGGTTTTCTTTTTGTCTGGTAGTCGGGTGCCTAAGGTGATGTTAGTACTTACGTTTACAAACACTATCCGAGCAGTAGGTATTTGTCGGACAATCGCTTGTGATTTGACAGGGTACAGGCAATGGCTTGCAACCGATCACCCGGTCAGCGGGTTGACCGTCGTAGCCATTGCGGCATGCACAGTGAGCAACATGGCCTTTCGGAACACATTCCGCATTGGGACCACACTGTAAATGGGAGCAAACATCATGGCACTTGGCCACGCCATTAGTTTTCGTACAAGCAGCATGCGGTGGACAGTCGTCGTTGGTCTCGCATTCAACAGAGCTGCGACAACCCTCATTATAAGGATCTCCCACCAGACCGGGGGGACAGCTACATTTGTAGGAACCACGTGAGTTACGGCAACGTGCACCTGGTCCACAGGGCGCATCTCGGCAAAAGTCAATAACATCGCAACGTACACGAGGATCGCCGCTAAAACCAGGCTGACAGTGACACACCTGACGATGATTTTCGGTGGTGCAGAGCGCGTTCTCTCCACAGGGCTGACCTATCAGACAGGCAATCTTGCACATGTGATTATCGCAGCTTTTATCATTGGAACAATCCTCATCGCTGCTACACTCGATTTTGCGGCAGCCCGATCTGGCATCACCAAAGAAGCCTTCCTTGCAAATACAATCAGGGGCATGAGTTCGAGCCACGCACTCCGCATTGCGTCCACAAGCGGCCCGTCCCAGACATACGGACTCGCAACGGGCGCGTCCATAGGCATCCTGCAAGCAGGTCTCGTCTTCGCCGCAATCACTGTTCGTGCTGCAGTCGAGCTCCTTGGTGCAAATGTTATTCTGGCAATACTGAAACTGTGGGCACGTGGTGTTTGTTTTGCAAGTGCCTTGACAGACGCCTTGCAAGCAGAGTTGATCCAAAATGCAATCGCGATTACTGCTGCAGAGTGGACTGCAAATTCCATGCGAACAAATGCTACCCTGAGCACATTGCGCATCCTGCTGACAGTATTGTAGAGGAACACAACCCAGCTTAGCATCGCCAGTGTTGCCCGACTCGCAAGAGCATACGCCAATATGATTTTGAACTGAGCAGCGAGCCTGAGCTCCACAGGCATTTGGTAGGGAGCACGGGTTAATGCATTTGGCATCCAGACAGGCTTTGTCGCTGGAGCAATCGTCGTTATCAGTACACTCAATATGTAAGCACTCTATTTGTGGATCACCACGTGAGTTTGTTGGGCAGGAGCAAATAGCTTGGTGAGCCTGGGCTAGACATTGAGCATTTAGCCCGCAAGCATTCTGGCGTTCACAGGGACTGCGGCACCTGGAATTCTGACAACTGGCGGTATGGGGGCAGTCAGTATCGCTGAGACATTCGCTAGGGTCACGGCAGCCTGTATGAAGTGGGTCTCCAATGAGACCTTCGGGACACTGACAATTGAAGCTACCCGGTAAGTTTTGGCAAAAGGCTGTGCTGTGACAGGGCTTTGAAAGACATTCATTGATATCCTCACATACTTCGTTGACCAGCTGGTATCCCTCGTAGCACGTACACACGGGTTTGTGCTCCAAGACCTGGCAATTACCCTTTCCGCAACTGGTTAATTCGCAGGGTTTAATGCAGCGATTGGTTTCTCCATCACAGGCACGATCACTGGCACAATCCACATGATCAACGCACTCCACCTTAAAGCAACCTACTCCTGTATCGTTAGGATCACCCAAATAGCCAGCGGGACAGGTACACATGGACTGATGTGACTCCGCCTGACAATGAGCATTGGCTCCACACACCGTTTGCTGACAGGGATCCATGCATTTTCCTTGGATGCAAGCTTGGCTATTCAAGCAATCATCATGTTTGTGACATTGCCTGGACTGAGAGCAACCTTGCTTGGTGTAGCCATCCCCAGCGGTTCCCTCTGGACACAAACAGCGATATGAGCCAGGTACATTCTCGCAACGAGCGCTGGGATGACAGGGCTTCTCGGTGCATTCATCGATATCTGAACAACCGAAAGGAGTGCCAATGAAGCCGCTGGCACATTTGCATTTGCCCGACAAACAAAGCTCAGTAGGTGGGCAATCGGCATCGGAATCGCAACCAGGTTGACAAGTACGATCTTCATTGCAAATCTCTCCAGCTAGACAATTATTGCTGGTATAGCAAACCTTTCGGCATACTTGCTGATAACAGCGTTCTCCAATGGCACAGGCAGATGTTTTTGTACAAGGCAGGTTACATTGATTTCCTATACACATATGACTGCTGGGGCATTGATTACTAGCCAAACAGGGGGCAGGCACTCGAACGCAGCCCTGTTCCGGAGTAGGATTACCCTCAAATCCTTCAGGGCAAGTACATTGGCTGCGATGTTCGGCGATGCTACATAAAGCATTGGGACCACAGCTATTACCCGACAGGCAGGGATTGAGACATTTGTTTTCTATACAAGATTGATCTTGCTTACACTCCTTATTGCTGCGACAACCGATAGCGCAGTGACCCTCAAGGCATGCCAGACCATTGGCACACTGGCTGTGATCCAAACAAGCTACCACGCAAACATTACCCTGGCAGCGTTCACCATCTGAACAATCTTGATTATTCCTACAAGCTATGCGGCATTGACCATTGTAACACAGCTCGCCACCGCAATCCACATCTGTAAGACACTTGGAGGCGCTACGAGCGCATCCATCCTTGGCCGATTCAGATATAGGTTGAAAGCGCAAAGGACAACTGCAGACGGGCTTTCTATTCACCACTTTACAATCGGCGTTAGCACCGCAAGCATTATCACAGGGATTTAGACAACGTCCGCCAGCGCAGATAGTGTTGGCTGGACAATCAGCATCACCGTTAGAGCACTGGCCATCTGGTCGACAGCCTGTAGTATAGGGTTCACCCACAAAGTGTGCGGGACACTTGCATTTTGATCCTTCGGGCGTAACCTCACAAATGGCTGAAGGATGGCAAGTTCCTGGGGAACATCCACTCTGTTTCGTACATCCCACTTCGGGTAAAGGATCGCCTCGATATCCAGGCGGGCATTGGCATACTGCACGGTGATCTTCAGCCAAACAAATGGCGTTTTCTCCACATGATTCTTCATCGCACACATCGTAGCAAGTGTGGGTCATACGATTGCACATCTGGCTAGGCGGACAATCATGATTGTAAACACAAGGTACACTCTGACAACCATTAAAAGGATCATAAGGATCGCCAGCGAATGGTCCAGGTGGACACTGACATTGGGCCTGATGATTGTTAGTAATGCAAACAGCTCGCGGTCCACACTTGACCGTGTCACAGGCCGGGCGACAGCTGAGTGTCTGGGTAGACTCATCCTTACTGCAAGCATCTGATTCAGGACATTCAGCATGGCTACGGCACTGATGCTTTCGTTCCAGTTGGCAACCATTTCGATCATTGGGATTACCCACAAAACCGTTAAGGCAATCGCACCGTCCTTTATGTTGACGCGCCACACAAATAGAGTTAGCTGGGCAGGTAAAGGCATCACAAATAGCCACACATTTAAGCACACCTAAAACATCGGGACGACATGCTGAGGCATCGGGGCAGTTGCTATCGCTGGTACAGTCGGGTAGCGAAGGTTTCTCGCATGAGGAAACTACTGGATTCCAAACAAAGCTATCGGCACAGTTACATATGGCATGGCCAGCTGGGTTTATTTTGCATAGCTCGTTGGGGCCGCATACCACATTAGAGCAGAGATTTATGCACTCTCGTAAGCCCTGGCTATCCGTCTGGCATCCAAAGCCTCGCTCGCAGTCTTGATCAGTCTTACATTTGTCCTCTACTTCGGGTACCTTGCGCTCTGGTTGGCAGCCAACCTGAAGATTGCTGGGGTTACCGTAGAAGCCATCCGAGCATATACAAGAGGAACGATGATCATCGGCCACGCACAAAGCATTCGGACCACATTGTATTTTAGAGCAGGCATCTACACATTTCCGCAGACCCTTACCCAATTGGAAGCATATCTCTGAGTGACGGCAGTCTGCATCATTGCCACATTGACCGCGTATACTGCAGCCTTGGCTGAGATCATGTGGATCTCCCACATAGCCCAGTGGGCAGAGACATTTTCCTGCATCGCAAATTGCACGCGGCCCACATACAGTCTGAGAGCACAAGTTTTTGCACTGGCCCGCTTGACAACTGTATCCGTTGGGACACTCGACGCGCTCACTGCAGTGACACTGATTGGCATCCTGGCAGAATTTGCTCTCGATGGGTTGGCAGCTACTGTACGGATTACCCGCATGTCCGGACAAACAGAGACACTCGAAACTGCCAGCTGTATTAAGGCAGGCGGCATTGAGTCCACATGGCTTACTCAAGCATTCATCCACATCCTGGCAGCCTATATAGGGATTACCGCTGAAACCTTGCGGGCACAGGCAGGTAATGTGACTACCCAAGGCACGGCACTCGGCATTCGAGCCACAACTATTGGGCTGGCACACATTCTTGCTCTGGGCGCCACAGCCCTCGTAAGGGTTACCAAAGGTACCAGGGTTACAGGCACAACGGCTCTGCTCTAACCCATACTCACAGTGAGCATTTTCGCCACAAGAGGGCGAGCACTTGGCCTGCTCAATGGGTGGCATGCAAAGTAGATCGGGGTTACCGACAAAGTTGGGCTCGCATATACACTTTCCATTATTTTTATCACATGTGGCTCCAATACCACAGATAATACCCTCGCAGCGTTCTTTGCAGCGTCCATTTAGGCAGATCTGACGTTCATCACATGGTCTTAATGCAGTACACTGATCCGTACTGCAACTACCGCCTGGGAATGGATTGCCCAGTTGACCTTGTGGGCATTTGCAGGTGGGTCCATCGCTGGTGGGAATACAAAGTGCTCCGTCACCGCAAATGACATTCTGGCACTGGGATACACAATCACCATCCGCATTCTTCACATAACCCACACGACAGCGACACCATCCAGCATGCTGCTCCGTCTCGCAGTAAGCATTAGAACCGCAGAGCAAACTGGCACAGGGACTCAAACAGGTACCATCCAAACAAGCCAAGTTACTAGCACAATCCTCGTTGCTTACACACTTACTCCTTGTTGTGCCCTCATCAAAAATGCAACCGCTTCTGTAGGGATCACCAGTAAAGCCTTTGGGACAGACACATTGATAGCCACCCTTCTTATTGACACAATAAGCTCCATAAGCGCAAGGTAGATGGGCGCACTCATCCTCGTCCGTGCATCCCAGTAAGGGATCCCCCTTGAAGCCGGCTTCGCACATGCACTGTGGTGGATCAGAGGGTGTACATTTGGCATTGATGCCACAGGGGAACCGTTCGCAGGGACTCTTGCATTTATTATTATCCTGGGCATCCAGAAAATAGGGAGGTGGGCATACACATTCACCTGGCTGTATGCACTTTTCATTGCTAGCGCACTCTTTGTCTGCAGCACATTTTCTTTGAGCTGGAGCACACAGGCCATTATACGCATCCCCGAGATATCCTTCTGGGCAGTGGCAGCTATAACTGCCTGGCTTATTTACACATTGAGCCCCATATGCACACAGCTGAGAGCTACGCTCTTCACATTCGTTTACATCCGCACAGCTACCGTCCGGCTGTGTCTGATAGCCCTTGGGACAGGCACAGTAACTAACGCCACCAGCTATCGAGATACATTCAGCACCACTGGGACAAGGTTGACCGCCGGAGCAACCGGCCAGTACGCAACTATTGCCCAAAAGCTTATATGGAGCCTGACACTGGCACTCCGGACTGTTACAAGTCTCGCACATGACGAAGGGATTACCGGTATGATCCTGAGGACAGCGGCACTCATAGCTTCCAGGCAGATTCTTGCACAAAGCATTCAAACCACAAGCCGGCTTTCCCCGCTGAACAGAGCATTCATCCACATCCTGGCAGAGGCCATTCTCCGCATTGCGTTCGTAGCCCTGACGACAGATGCATACACTACTACCAGTGAAGGAATCCTGAACACAGCTCTCTCCCGGCGCACAAGGGCTTGCATCGGAGCAGCCCACGGTTTTGGAAGTAGCACAGCCCTCGCGATAGGCATCGCCTGTAGCTCCCCCGGGGCATTGACATAGGTAGCCGCCATCGGTATTCGAGCAAATAGCATTGGCGGCACAGGGACTAGCGCGACATTCGTCGATATCATTACATCCTCCAGGCACAGCAGCATTGCCCGTGTATCCAGGGGCACAAAGACATTGAGCCTGACCGTTGGCCAGCATGCATTGAGCATGTGCACCACAGTCCTGGGTTTCACAAGGATGACGACAGTCATTTCCTATATTTGGTTCTGGGCAAAGACATCGTTTGGTATCATCACATATGGCGTTACCGGGACAATTTTCACTGCTTGAACAGCTCACAATGAGCACACAACGTACACTGGGATCAGGATCGCCCAAAGTATTCTCAGGACAGCGGCAGGTATAGCCACCACCAGGCAAGCTTACACATTCAGCTCCCTCGCCGCATTTGCTGCTTCCGGCACGACATTCATCCACACTTACACACTTGCTGTGTGGATCTCCAGAAAAGCCAGGTGGACAGGCGCAATTATAGCCACCTGCGGTGTTGGTACAGCTGGCATTCTGGCCACAGCTACCAAACGGTCCGTGCAACACATCACATTCATCAATATCCACGCACCCAGCCGAAACATCACTGGGATTGTAAGTCCAGCCCTCTTCACAGACGCAGTAGGCCTCATTCTGATCTGGCTTGCAATAGGCATGCTCGCCACAGTGCACATCCTCACAAGGCTGTTTGCAGGCCAGTCGCGGTGGACTACCCACATAGCCAGCCTCACAATCACAGCCATAAGAGCCGGGTGTATTCAGGCACTGGGCGTGAGGACCACAAGCCTCCGCATGAGTGCGACACTCATCAATATCCACACAGCTGGAACCTATTGGCTCAAATCCATCCAAACAGAAGCATTGATTCTCAATGCATTCGGCATTATTGGTGCAATCAAAATTACTGCGGCATAGTATATTTACATCGACCTGTTCACAGGCCACTTTGGGATCAGGTTTGCCATCATAGCCCTGAGGACATTTACAATTGTAGCCGGGTACAGCATTCTCACATATGGCATGCTGGCCGCAGGGTTTGTCCAAGGCGGAACATTCATCGATATCCACACAGCCACGGAAGGGATCGCCCGTGTAGTCCGGTTTGCAGGAACAAACAAAACTGCCAATGGTGTCCGTACAGATGGCATTTTCGCCACAAGGATTATCCTGACACTCATTGATGTCTGTATGAGGGGCACGCAAGGAAGGGGGAGACGTGCATGGGGCAGGCAGGGGCAATTAATTGTAATTAGTAATCAAAACATTGCAAATATAACATAAAACTATGACAAGTGAGGGAGCATAGGCGTGAAATTGGGGGAGCGGTAGGAGGGGAAGTGGAGAAGAGGCAGGAAAATAATTACTGAAAGCAAGCAGCTTGCAAAGAAAGCAGAAAAGCTAGGCTTGAAGCTCGCAAAAATTCAGCGGATGTGGAAAAGCGACCACAAAGCTTTCAAGTCGATGTTGTCAAGCTGTTTTAACGACTTGTAAGCCTTGTGGTCTCTACTTAGTTAGGAACTAATGCTACGGTCAGACGGGCGGACAATGGGCATGCCAGCCTGGTGCCCAGGGTCTGTTAAAATTTTATGATTTTGAGCGACATGGAGTCCGGTGTACACACTGTGGCCGATCATAGCTTAAAGCGTATTCGTGCCGAGTCGGTTCTTGCAAGATTGTAAGAACAGATTCGGCCGTACTACGTCTGCCACAGTATAACCACTACCTATCGAAAGTAAACAGACCCGATTACTGACTTAAGTCAGGTGGACACATCAGCTGGCCCAGACAGTAGCCCGTCTGACTGTAGCTTAAGACCCCACCTTCAGCTGTTTAATACGAAAAGCTTAACAGCTGAAAGTGGGTTTTAAGCATTGGCGTGCAGGTAATACTAACTCTCGCAGTGCAAATAGCCTTGTCCTTGAAATCCACTTGGACAAAGACAACGATACGATCCCGGAAAGTTAATACATTTGGCATTGGTGCCACATTTGGCCACGCCATCCGGTTGATTGCATTCGTCAATATCCAAGCAGGCTAGACCAGCGCCTGAGCTGATTACTTTTGGTTGTATATCCGTTTCCCCATTAATCCCATAGCCGCCTAGCTGTAGTAAGGGCGGTTCCGCATTGGGATCATGCTCGAGCACAAAACCCAATGGACAACGACATTGAAAGCTACCGCCCATGTTCACGCATTCAGCACCCAAACCGCATGGATTGTTAGTGGCGCATTCATCGACATCTGAGCGTTTAGGCATTAATCGAATTAATGTTGTTTGGGTTGGCGGTGCATTTAATGTTGTATGTTTGATTATGTGTGTGTGTGTGTGCGCCATTAAAAAACGAGTGCAAAAAAACAACCAAATGGTATATGAAAGTTCTAACTAAATTGTTCAGTTTTTTTACTCACCATCGCACCCATTCATAGGATCACCGTTGTAGCCATCGGGGCATAGACAGCGAAAACTGCCATCTGTATTTAAGCAATCCGCATTGCGGCCACAAGGCGTACGTGCACACTCATCCAGGTCGACACAGCCCTGTTCTGCTCGTCCATCGCCATCGTATCCCGTGGGGCAGTCGCAGCGATAACTGCCCTCGAGATTCGTACATATGGCACGGGGTCCGCAAACATTTGGATATGCGCATTCATCTACATCCTGACAGCCATCATATGGATTGCCTACATAGCCCTCGGGGCAGGCACATGTGTAGTTGCCGGGCGTATTAATGCATTGCGCAAATACGCCACAGGCCAAGGGATTGCGACATTCGTCCACATCTGTACACAAAACTTCGCCATCGCCCTCATAGCCATCCTTACATTTACACAGGAAATGCGCCGGCAGATTACAGCATTCGGCGTTTTCTACGCAGCGCGCTGCTATCGCGGGATCTTGGCATTCATCAATGTCTGGAAAAAATAAAGCGAACAGCGATGATTAATCGTATATGCCTGGCAATAAACGAGGGGTAATTAAAAGATCAATGCATCACATTAATTTCTAACCCATACCCCCCACATGTGGACTGTTGACTTGTGGCAAGCTTTACGCATGTGCCGCTTGAATGCGTTGCACTCGGTCTGTAAATGTATCTATGCGTGACATTTCAGTGTCATGCCAGGGCAATGTCAACGCATACACAGGATGCACTAGTTGCATATATTAGAGCTTGGGTGGTCAGTGTTAATCAACTAACGTATGGAATGAGATGGCAATGTAACCGGAAGATTGACAGCTCCTCTGGTATGTGCTTTGAATGTTTTAGTTGTTTGTGACACAGAAGATGAGCTAGCATTATTTTATAATGCATTCTAAGGAGGAGAAATATTCTTGACTTTTTTTACTATTTTAATGCCGAAAATTAAATTTGTTTTTTTTTTTTTTGCTGTATTTCACTATTTCTAGTTCTCATTTGATATGGCTACAAAATACCTCAGTGCACTGAAGGGTTCCCCAAGAAGAAAGGACAGAAAATGTAGCTGCCTCTCTCTCTGACACTTAGTGATGCATGAATTCGGCAAGCATTCGGACTGAAAACCCTGGCTCACTTTGACTTGTCTGTCAAAAAAGGTATATAAAAAACTTAGATAGCGTATTTTTTATATTATTAGAACATTTTTCAGCTTCTCAGATTGAAATTACACAGTCTGAGGAACTTATATGAATATCAGACAAGAGAAAACTTTTACACCAACTGCTCATACAAATCAAACATACCTAGAACAGAGATTTTGCGATATAAGGACGATAAGCCTACCAGATGGCAACACATACCATCAAGTCCCATATAATAATAATGGGACCATAATAAGGCACCTGGACCAGACGCTGTTCCAAACAGTGTACTGAAGATGGCCCTGACGCTCCGCCCAGATGTGTTTGTTGAGCTTTACAACAAATGCTAAAGGGAAGCTACATTTCCAGAGAGTTGGAAACTACAGAGGCTGGTACTACTCCCGAAGCCAGTCAAACCACCGGAGGACGCTAGCTCATTCAGGCCCATCTGCCTGCTGGACACAGTGGGCAAAATTTTGGAGAAGCTGTTATGCAATAGGCTGGAGGTAGCAGTAGAGTCGGCTGGCGGTCTCTCGCCAAGTCAATTTGGGTTCAGGAAGGCAAAATCAACCACCGATGTCATCGGAAAGGTGGTGGAGATTGCCTCGGAGGCCATATCTAGAACGCGGTGGTGGAGTACTGCCTGATTGCCCGTACGTTAAGAACGCGTTAAACACAGCGGACTGGTTGAGCATCCTCAACGCACTTGCGTCGTTTGGCATTCCGGCATACTTGTACGCCATGATTCGCAGCTATTTCTCGAGCAGGCAGTTGCTATACGAGACATAGGAAGGCGTGAAAATGCATGATGTTTCAGCGGGAGTACCCCAGGGCTCAGTCCTAGGGCCTCTCCTATGGAACATTATGTACGACGGCATACTGCGACTGCCTTTCGCAGCTGGCACTCATATCGTCGGCTTTGCGGACGATGTGGCCCTAGTTGTGATGGCCAAAGAGCTTCAGATGGCGGAGTCTGCATGCGGCGCAGGCATAGCTATGGTTTATCGATGGCTATCGTCGGTGGGACTGGAGCTGGCTGCGCAAAAAACCGAGTCGGTACTGGTTAGCAGTCGCAAACGAGTTGAAACGGCCACCATCATGGTGGGAAGAACAGCGGTGGTGTCAAAGCGCGCTATCCGATACCTTGGTGTCATGATAGACACTAGGCTCTGCTTCCGCGAGCATTTGGAGTACGTCCAAAACAAGTCTGCCGAGGCGTGCAGAGCATTGTCCCGCATAATGCCCAAAACACGAGCGCCGACGACTTCTTATGGGAGTATGCAAGTCCATCATGCTGTACGCTGCCCCAGTATGGGCCAATGCATTTATGGTCCCGAGCTATTGCCGCGGCGTTGAGGCGGTCTACCGCCTAAGCGCACTTCGGGTCAGTAGTGCGTTCAGGACCATATCAAACGAAGCAGCACTAGTTATAGCAGGAATGGTGCCGTTGGGCTATCTGGCAGCGGAGTCTGCAACCGTCTACCGTGCATCGCGTAAGCCGATAACTGGTACAGCACGCAATGTCGAGAGAGAGGCAGTTAGACAGGAGAGTCTTATGAAGTGGCAGAGCTCTTGGGACTCATCCTCGAAAGGTCGCTGGACGCACAGGCTAGTCCCTAAAATCAAGCCGTGGCTCGAGAGGCCTCATGGGGAGGTGAATTTTTACCTCACCCAGATCCTTAGCGGGCACGGATGCTTTAGAAGCTACCTCCATCGCTTCGGGCACGACAGCAGCTTCGAGTGCACTTGGTGTAGAGGAGGTACCCCCGAGGATGCACAACACGTCCTGCTGGATTGTGGACGCTTTGAAGAGCAAAGGCTGGTGCCCAGGGACATCGCAGGTGAGGAAGTTACCACGAACAACTTCTGCGATTTAATGGTTTCGAGCAAACGGTTCTGGGATGCGACCAGAAATTTTGCAGCCATCGCCCTTACTGAACTGCGCAGACTGGAGCGATTAAGAAGGGCAAAATTTAATATAATGCGGTTGATGCTTCTGCGAAGCATTGCCTTGCGGTCGTCCCGCAGGGGTACGCAACTAATTTGTACAGAAAAAATTTTGTCCATCGAATGTGTTAGGTTAAAACTAGATAAATAAACATGGAATATAAAAAAAAAACCATCAAGTCCCATTCGATAGTGCAAAGACTCGGTGTATGAGGTATACGACTTCAATATCATAAATCAATGGAGAACTATAAGTTCAGGTACACAAAATTTAAAGATTTACTACTTTTAACTTGAAGAAAGGAGAACATTTCCAGGAATTTAACAATTTTCACGTACACCAATACACGAAAGTTAAGTTAATAAAGACTGTATGCCCCTAAGAAGCACGTAAACCTATAAAGCTAAATTATTATCAGAAATCTACACCGCGGCGCGCCGTTAAACAGTTTAATTAAATTTATATACTCAAGCAAACTAGCAGGGCTACTTTTATTAAGGCGATCTAAAGAAAAAAATATTATACCATTAAACTATGAAAGAAAATTTGAACTTCTTTATTTAATAAGCGACCAGAATTAGTTCGGCTGGCAGAACAGATGCATGAAATCTACTTGGCTTTGAGCAGTTTTGTCATATAATCTAGCTAGCAGGCAAATTTGTGACGCTTCACATTCACGATACTTTTTGAAAAAACCTCGGTCAGCTCAAATTTGATATGCTAACGCTTATACGAAATCCTCTAAAAATTTTTCGACCGAAGCCATATATGAGCCAAAGTTTAAAATCATTAAATCTATCAGAAAGCACAGAGAAGCAGTGAAGATATTCATGCCATTCTAAAGTGGCAAATGTTATGCCTATCATTAAGTCTGGGAATAAAGACTTTACACATCTTGCATAACGTTCGAAGAAAGAATTGAAGACTGAGTTTAGTCAAATGACTCAAAAGAGTTGTTAGAATGGCCCGCCTCCTGGTATACTAGTAAAATAGTGTAAGTCCCCGATGGTCCCTGTAGATGCAGCAACCATAATTGGATTTAGTCCACTGTTACATAACAAAAATACATTCTAGCCACTGCCACACCAACAAACATTCATATATTTTGTATGTATGTTTGACTGTAATAATAACTAAGAAAGAAAGGAAGAAGATTCTTTCTGAAAGAGACGAGTTAGATAGCAAGTAGTACAGGTTTGAGATGATTATACCCACACGTCTGCTATGCCTGTTAGAAATGGGAATCAGTGTCATGTAATCTGACCCCAAACATGGACACGCCACAGCTTTCAACACTCAAGAGCATGCCAGGCGATGCAGCTATGCGATAACGAGCGCAAATTTCACAAATACAGCAACAACTAAGTATGAAGACGTTGCCAAGATTCTAGATTACACACAAACACACACATATGCATGTGTATGACGATGGAGTCCGCAGCCAGGTGTAACGCCAGTCAGCATCGCATTTCAAACAGTTCGTTCTGTTAATATATACATATTCGTATATTATCTAATTCTTTTCGCATATTATTCAAGTTGATGCATTTCCATGCTGGGAGTCGCCCTGCTGCGAAATCATTATCTCAAATTGCTATGCAATGTGGTGAATTAGGTTTAAATATGATGAGAAAGTTTCATCCAGGTGCGTGGAATAGTTAAACTTTTATAATGAGGGCAGCCTGACCACGCACTTTATTTCCCAGAGGCAATCAGTTGGCTTGGGTGTTCATTTGAAGTTGATGAACTCAGCAGTTTAAGCTTAAAGTATGCAGATAGGATGTATTAGGGCACAAGCGAAGGTAATTTAATAAGCCAGTGGCTGTTCAATAACTTTTATAGAATGATTTTTTAGCTCCTAGATAGCTACAATGTTATTCAATTTTACTCTGTAATTATACCCGTTACTCGTAGAGTAAAAAGGGTATACTAAAGTCGTGCAAATGTATGTAACAGGCAGAAGGAATCATTTCCGCCCATATAAAGTATATATATTCTTGATCAGCATCAACAGCAGAGTCGATTTAGCCTTGTCCGTCTGTCCGTCCGTCCGTCCGTCCGTCTGTCTGTATGAACACCTAGATCTCAGAGATGGTAAGAGATAGAGGTTTGATATGTATGGGACAAATGCTTCTTTTATCTGCACGCAGATCAAGTTTGTTTCAAATTTTGGCCACGCCCCCGCAATTTGGAAAAAACGTTATATCTCCTACAGTTTTAAAGATAGATGGTTCGTACCTTCTAAAGATAATTAGTAATTAGCAAAATGAATCGATCGGATGAGCAGTTCTCAAGTTATGAGCAAAAAAGTGAACCAAGCCCCCCCGCTACCACCCCTTCCACCCTAAAAAAATGTTGCATACTTTTCGGATGGTCACACTAAGGAACGCAGGAACACTGTTAAACATGTTTTTTCATGAGTAACGGGTATATCGAAGTCGGTTAGAGCCGACTTTAACTTACGCTCTCGTTTTTTTTAGTTTATGTGACGGAGAGGAGTTCTATATAGAAAAGGTTTAGATCGGCCCTTAGTGCAGCGGTGATGGTCACCGAAATCAAGGATGGGCCTAATAATACTATGAATTTATTCCTCGGATTAGGGAAAACAATAGACTAAGTGCGTTTTTTGTCTCAACAAAAAGGTTCAACTTACGTAACTGCCCTCGATTTAGAGTAATAGTATAGGAAAACCAACTATAATTTACCCAAAAATTTCCACATACTTTCAGAAAATTGTGTCAATAAGTTTGTCTTAATCCAGTTTTTGCTTCAAGTTCACCCATTAAACTTGGCAACAAATCACTGTTCCACCTGGACTTGGGACATCCCACCTGTTTTTTGCCTGTACTCCAACAACTAACGGTGCCTGGTACCTGTTTTCTTTTTGGACCTGGTGGCGCATTATTTCATGTTCATAACTCAAATGCATTCGATGGCGAATAGCGAATGGCGCTGGCTTCGTTAACGCATCGCAAAAAGTCCAGTTATGATGCAATGACTATGGCAAAATGAAATATACACACGCACCTACTCGCGCTCCTTCTAATGCCACCAGCATATAAAATATGGAGTGAGTCTGTGTCGAGTGCTAAATTTATATTGCCACAAGACAAACAAGACAAAATACTGGTACCAGCCCCAGTCACCAGGCGGTGCTGGTACTGCTGCTGCTGCTCCCTTTCGTTTCGCTAACTGGGGCAGATCATTAAAACGGATAAAATAGATTGTGCCCACGTAGCGAGGCGGTAGCGTTGTCGGCGCTTAAAACGGCACTCCAACTCCCCGACTCCAAGCCACGCACAGCGCCTGAGCCCGAGATCAACGTCAGCTGATAAGCTAAGACGGGTCGGGTTGGTACTTTTTGCACTCTTTTTGCATATCGAAAATGGCAGCAATTAATTCTTGTGTCGTGGTTTGTGTGCTGGCCGATAAGGCGGCATGAAAATGGCTTTAAGCGTCGGCATTGACACGCCTAATTATACGCGCGTGTGTTGCCACATTTACGCACAAAATGGGGGGCGTCACTGCCACCCATCCGGCTGACATCAGTCGGCCACGTCGACCTTGATCTTAGGTAGTAAGTAGATGGCAGCAAAACTTTAACTTAATTGCGTAACAAATTGTTAACTAATTTTATGTTTTCGAGTTCAAGTTCAGAAGTTTTTTTTTTGTTTTTGTTTTTTTGGCCAGCACTGAAGCATGAAAGTTATGTCCGCTCGTAAATCGGTGTATCTAGTGCAAAAAATCATAGCACGAAATGTCATAACTTGAAAAAGCAACAAATGCAAAATTGCTAATTAACACAACAATTACACAATTTATTAGAGAGACGCCAGCTAGACCAGACCAGAGCAGGGCCATGGTTTATCTACATGGATTTGTCGTTGTTATTCAATGTAAACGTTAGACAACTTTTTGTAATAATGTCTGAATGCTAATTGTGTGTAATTTCAGAGTCCAGTGCAACATTGAAAGTACAAAGGCAATCACAGACAGATAATTTGATATCAGAAAAATTCAAATTTAGTTTAAATAAAACCAATTCTCGGAGTCGCAGAAATCTCTTTCGGTTTGCTTCAAATCTCTTGTGTTTTGTTGAGTGATTTAGCTAAATTCACCACCCAAACAATTTTGATAAGCAATTTTAGTTTTGGAAATGTAAATAACATTATTTTTCTAGATAAGTTGCATCAAATGAATTAGAGATTTAATTGAAATTTGTATTTCAATAATTGTTCGGAAAACTTGCCTAAAAGCGCCCTCTACCTATGATGTCGGCATCTTTGTACCAAAATGGGTTCCAACACGGAATAAAAGGTTGACATATATGATTTGCGCAATAATATTTTTAAATTTTAAATTATAATTTAAAAACGCTTCATAAAACATATAACACAATCAAAAAACATCCATTTCAACGTCAAATTTACTCATATCTAGAAAATGGGAAATTTTTTCCGCGATGGTGGCAACCCTGTGTTAGGGTAATAGTTAGAGGTGGACCGTTAACTTAGACACAAACTTTCTAACTAGATTTTTAAATAAAAAAATTAAATATCTTGAAGTTCTGACATATTTTCGAGCGTTTTGCAAACCAACCAAGGCCAAAATCTCTAGAAATTTCCAGGAAACCCCCGTTTGAGCCGATTTTTCATCTAGAAATCATTCCGTACACGTTATTTAATGCAAAAGAGTTGTAGAGAGTATTTTAATATGAGCGGCAATAATCTATATATATATATCTTTACGCCCGACTGACAGACTGACATATTATCAACCCACAGCCTAAACGGCTTATCCTACAGGTCTGATATTTGGCATAGACCTTCGTTTAGTTATTCGAGGCGCACTAAGAAAGAAAATTTGGAAAATTTTTCTCCGCAGTGTCTGAAAAGGCCAATGAAAAGGTTGTATGGGGACATAACGGTTGTTGCGCTCTGGCAATGTTGTGGAATAAGTTGTTTCGCTGAAAGCGAGAGGGAGAGTGAGAGCGCGTGCTGAGTGCGTTTATAAGTGTGTGTTTTTTTCACAAAAACAAACTAAAAATCTAATTGAGAATAGCCTCATCCAGTTGAATTGAATCTTATGGCACATTTAAAACACATCGACAGCTTTAACAATATTTAACAATATTAAAATTAAACAAATCTAGCAGCCAAAAAATTTAACATAGCGTCCATCTTCTGTTATTGGTGGTGGTACGTGATCTCAACGATATTATGGGAAGAGTGATGGCACACATGACGTGAGCAGTCTGCTAAAAATAAGTTGTCTGCTTATC
The DNA here is from genome assembly GCA_018904235.1 of Lordiphosa stackelbergi. NCBI lineage: Eukaryota > Metazoa > Arthropoda > Insecta > Diptera > Drosophilidae > Lordiphosa > Lordiphosa stackelbergi. The sequence continues at coordinate 73,725 of JAEIFU010000277.1, read as the reverse complement.
TCATTTGCAAGTCTTTGTTAATAAAATAGGCTGGAAGTTAATAATCTAAGAGATTTGCATCGATTGAAGCGCCTAAAAATTCATAACAACATTTCGCAATGAAAAGTGTTGTTTGAAGGAGAAAAATAAACAGTGTTGCCAAAACAGCTTATTTTTCAATTTAGCTTTTTGCAGATAATAAATCAGAGGGCAGCGCAAATTGTGACCCTTATTAAAAAGTATATTTATTTTTTCCGTTTTTTAAAAAAGAAAAGTTAAATTTGCTTCTTATTTTTTCTATTTTTATGAAATGAATTTTCCCTGTTTTGGTTGCCGCATAATAAGGACACATAGGTACACAAGTTCAAATAGATTAAATACAAACATAGTATTCAAAGAGCTACACAATTTTTCCTACTTACTACGATTTTTTCAAAAATTGGACGCGGACGAAGTCGCGGCGGGTTCAGCTGGTGTAGCTATATACTAATAGCTGATTCGCTCAAAAATAAATGATGCTATTTATATTTGACTCATTAAGATACGCAACGTGGCATAGTTACGTGACAAGTCTTTCTCTAACGCCTTACTTCTGATGCTTTTGATAAATTTATATATGTATCCTTTGGCGTAATCATAAAAAAAAAAAATTTTGATTCAGGAACTTATATTGATATACATAAGATAAGTTAAGCATAATGTGCAGCTTGCACAGAAATATTTTGTTAATTTAATAAACAATTTCAAAAATCGAAAAAAAAAACGGAAAATAGAAAAATCGTATTTTATAAATGGATTTCTCAGGTTCCGTTTATCGGACAGGTCTCGGATTCATATTGCTTTAATGCATCTATTAAAATCATAATAACCTACCATCTTAAATCATTTAATAATTTATCTATAATTTTATCTTAGTGCTGACAACCATGCTATAGCTATCTATCATGCTATATATATCTAAGAATAAACAATGTATTGCCCGAAACTAAATTTAAATTTCGATGCTTTTTAAAAGTTGGAGACTTTTATAACTTAAAATATCACGCAGATCGAACGGCTATATTATATAGCTGCTAAAGGATTGCTATTGATGAATTGAGTTTGGTTATGGAATAGTTTAGTTTGCAAACTATGGTCACACTACACCTCTTAAGGACTCTATAACAGTGGTGCCCAAATCGCCAAAAGCCTATCCCATGGGATAGGAACTCATAGTTCTGCCGGCGTCGCAGCCGAGAGAGAATACGTGTGTTTTCAAAATAGCACGCTCTGCGGTTTGCTCTCTCATGATGCGAGCTATCGGCTATTTCTTTTCTCACGAGGCATTTCTTTGTTTGCTTGTTGCTCATGTTTGACGTCATGACGTTTACTTCGTGTTTTGCTGCTACGCACACAAGCGCAAAGCTTGATAGTGTGTGTTTGGGCACCACAGCTTCTAGAAGCAAATGAAATGAGGTGCTGCCCTCAAATTAAGGTGGTGCTTACTCTACCAATATGTCCAAAACGCATATAGCATATTTGTCGAAAGGATTCCCAGGTACCCAAATCGCGATTGAAGCAACATTACAAAAATCCGCAAATGGCCTTTTACCAAACACAAGTTTTGGAACGAAGTATTCAAATCCGTCGTCTTTGGTGATGAAAAATATTTTTAACGTAGACGACCCAAATGAAAGTCAGAAATGTTGTAGAGATTCGAGACATCCCGACAGACATGCCACAAGGGATCTTCGGGCATGGGTTGACTTTAGTGCTGAAGGCAAGTCGCCAATTTGTTTTGTGCCAGGCCGTAAGCATGCGCAAATGTATGTAGAGTTGCAGGAAAGTAAGCTTATCACATTCGCAAAAGAGTTCCATGATGACAATTGGATTTTTCAGCAAGGTAAAGCATCCGTAGATACAAAGGCATATTTCAGCTCACACAGTATTCCGCTGTTACAGTGGCCGGCATTAAGTCCGGATCTAAATCCAATTGAGGATCTGTGGGGCATCACTTCTGATTGATTGTTCGGCGATGCCAAGCAGTACGATGTTTTGAAGCATCGTATAGAAGCAATTGGGAAAGTGTGAGTAAAAATTGATTTGGGCGTTTTACAAAACTTGACTAAGTCAATGTCCCGGCGGTTGCATTTACTGAAAAAGTTCAAGGGCAATCCAATTTCATATTAAAGAAATCTCCAGACTACATTTAGAGTTAAATTTCTCTTTAAAATCGAAAAATTTCACACATTCGGGGTGTCTTGAAAATCTCTAATGATTTTGGCCTCGGTTGGATTGTGTCACAGAACTTCAAGAGATTTCATTTTCCTATTTGAAAATTTAGCTATAAAGTTTGTGCCCAAAATAATGGACCAATCCAAATGGAATGTTGTAAAAAAGTTAACCAAGTTTGCTTATGACATTGGAAGATAATAATTTGTCAAACAACAACAACCTCAGATGAGAGAAGAACGAAAACTGATGAAATCAACGATCTGCATACGAAATCACATCAATATTTTAGGAGTTTAGGACGCAATTGTGTAAACCTGATTTCAAGCATTAGATGAAGACTAAGTTGCCATCATACATGTTCTGTAATATAATTCTCCAGCTATGAAATCTCTTTCTCTCTGCCTTTCTTTGGACTCTTTATGCAAAGGCTTGCATACGCCAGACTACTTAAATTTCAAAACCAGCTTTCTATGCAAGCATATAGTATCGTTTTGCTTCCCTAACTAACTGAGAACCTTTTGTTTGTTGCTCGGCGGCCGACTCACGCGGAAGCTTCCACTGAGATCATCAGCTTTCTGCTCCAATAAAGCGCAGCAGCATATTGAAAATTCAATATTCCCCACTCAATTCAATGCACAGCCCAATGAAGCGGCAATTCTGCTGGATTCTACATTCGGCCCAGACCATGGGCCGCAATCTGGGCCCATTAATCATTTGGGCTTACAACTAAGCAATGTTGTACATTTATAGCTAATATGACATAAGTACAAAAGTTGGCAAAAGGCAAAGACAAGTGGTATGGGTAGCTGGAGAGAGCGGGAGTTAGTGCCTTATAATTATGAACAGTCCGAGGCAACTCGTTCAGTTATAATTACTAGTTTTTAGCTTATAAATTAAGAGGATCATCACTCCACCGGGCCGAAACTGGTATCTGCGGCTGCTGCTGCTCTTAACAACCGAACCAACTGATATGACAGCATTCCAAGTTGTTTTGTTGCAATTGCAAACTCTGATTACTCAATGTCATCGTCTTGGTTGTCGTTGTCAGTGGTTGGCTGGGCTGGCAGGAGAGGAGTTTTGCCAGAAGCAGGAAGCGTTCTATGTTCTTCTAAGTTTCAATGTCAGTTTAATTACTTCATGCAATGCGGCTGCTGCAAGACGTCAGACGTCCAAGCGGCAGGCAGTCGGTCTGCAGCCCAGGCCGTTGACCAAAGGCTTCTTCTGTACTCTGTCTAATGAACTTAGCACATGGCCGTTGAGTCTGCTGCCAGTTTTGATATTCATACAGCCCGTTAGACTCTGACTCGCCTTCTTGGGAAGGCAAGTGTAAATTAAATTCTGCGAGCTGTGTTAATTATATTAAGAACATATTTTTTATTGGTCATGGAGCCTAAATTATATTTTGGCAAAATTCCACTTTAAAAGCAATCAAATATGCGTGGCTCGGTGTCATTAAAGCAAAGTCTACTAAGATTTCCGGCTAACGAAAATGGCAAAAACAAGATATGTTTTTTTAAGTGGCTTTTTTAAAAGGCGGTGATGTGAATGCTGAGCTCAGACTGACTCAGAAACCGTACATTAGACCGAAAGAAAATCCAGGGATTGCAATGACAATACTGTTGTAAGAAGTCTTTCGCTTTTTCATCTTAACTGTCTCTAATGCAAATCATTCGAGGGGCTCATCTCAGGGAAAATCCAACAATATAACGCTGCTCCTTCGGTTAGCTAACCGCTGTACGCTTCTAAGCAGCAATAACCAAACTCTGGACAATCACTCAAGTGTAATCGCTCCGCGGTCATAATGATTGCCTCGCAGATAAGTATACTCTAGCGTCTAGACCAAATGCGATACCTTTGGCTGGGGCGGCGGCGTCATTAACAATGGGAATACTGAGGGAAAAAGCTTTCCATATTATTTTCTGTTTATGGCTGCGTCTTTTGTTACAATTTTCAGAGTGGAGGCTGCTAAACAACCGTTAGGGCCCCCATCTTAACAACAACAAAAGACTTTGACGGAAATATGTGTATACAAAATGGGCAACAGCAACAATCATTTGTACTGTCCGTCATTATGCACTTACCTTCACAATGCAGACCATTGCCACGATAGCCCGGAAAGCAGGTACACGTATAGCTGCCCAATGTGTTTGTACAATGGGCGAACACATCGCATGGCCGTTGCTTGCATTCGTTCTCATCTAGAATGGAGTAGAAGAAAAAAGAGAGAGGTCCAAGTCCATTGCCAAGCCCTCGACTAAGGCATCGACTTACCCTGATCATTGCAATTGCAGCCACCAAAGCCATCATTGCAATGGCAGACGCCATTCAAACACGCGCCATGTGTGCACTGGGTGCCATCCTTATCACAGTCATCTGAGCAGCCACATGAAAAGTAACAAAAATGGTTATGTAAGTCCTCGTGGTGATTTTGAAAAGCCCGCCTTTTACTCACTGGTGCATTTGAGCTCTTTGCTCAGCTCATCGGAACCCAGATAACAGTCTTGAGTGCCGTCGCAAAGTTTCGATAGTTCGTAGAGTTGCAAATAGTCTGTCGACTCATTGACTTGGCAGCCAAAATAGCCATCCTCGAGGTTTAGGAAGAAGACCTCACCACGAAATCGACTATTTCGTTTCGGATTTGTCTTAAATGGTTGTGGTTGTTGTTGCGAAAGTACCTGAAGGAAAGAAAGAATAGCAAAAAGTGTTAGAACTCACGCACTATTTATTGCACCAACTAGTGCATGTGTGTAGAAGTGTGTAAAGGAAGTCTCAAGCAGCGGCAGCAGGTGCAGCAGCTTAACCTCATTCAACTAATTTAAATTCAAATTAGATAGAGCAAAAACCCAGCGGGCGTAGCACAAGCGCTTCTTCCATCGCCACTCGCACAGATTTCTTAACCCACAGCGGTTTATACGCCGCCACTTAATTGTTACACTTGGCTGATTTTTACTTTTCAAATAACAAAAGTTGTTTGCCATATTTTTGTGTTACGTTTACTAACAATAACAACAACATCAGATAACTGCTGGGAAACAAGTTTGACACTTTAAGACCTTTCTGTTGTTGTTGTGGTACTAGCGCCAAATGAATTTAAACGAGTTTGTGTACATTTTTGTTTCTACTTTTGTAGATCTACAATAAATTGGACTTCCTACGCTTTGGATTTCAATCAAATATAGTCATTAAATGAATCAAAACATTTCAGATATTTGTCAGAATATTTCTATGCCGCTTTTGGATGTGTGATTTAGATGTCTTTAAGGCTGATTACAAACTTGCTATCCTGAATCTTAAATTTTATTTTAACAGAGTATTCAACTGAAAACATAACCCAAGTTGATTTTATTTTAGAAAATTAATCGACTTGCACAACAACATAAGCCAATAAGAACTAAGTGCAAGGATGTGATTTATAATAAATTCAAACAACGCTTCCAAATCATTAAATTTTATTATCAAAATTCGTGCTCTGTGAGAAGTGTGAAAAATCTAAGAATTTACTTCAGTGACGAAGCTTAGTTCTGGTTGAATGGAAGAGCAGCCAGAAGCTTTGCAAGAATTGCCAATGCATCCCGAAAAATGCACAGTTTGGTGTGGACTATGGGCCGGTGGAATCATTGGACAGTAATTTTTTTAAAATGAAGAAGGCAGAAACGTTACTGTGAATGGAGAGTGCTACCGTGCGATTATAACAAACTTTTATTTTGCCCAAAATGGAAAAGCTGAAAAGCCGTGCCCAATGGCCCAATTGAGAGGCGAGTTCGATGTACAGTTTATTTCACGTTGACTGCCTACATCGAGCTATGTAACGCCTTTATACTATTTTTTTAAAGGGGCTATGTTAAGGCTCATGTCTATAGCGACAAGACCGCCAATATACACTAAAACACTTATTAAACTCCTTCTTTGGAATCGCCTTCAGACCCTTCTACGATTTTTCTTTTATCATCTCAATCCCCGGACACCACTTTGCTGAATAGTAAGTATTCACACAGAGCCAAATAAAGAGGTAAATAAACAGGCACTGCTGTCACTATCAGTGCTAACAAGTGACAGAAAGAAAAAATATTTTCGATTGGAAGAACCAAGGCTGCAAACCGGTCCTGAACCGAACCCCTAAGAACCGGTTCGGTTCGGGTTTTTTGGGTCCGAAGAACCGGACCATGAACCGAACCCCTAATGTTTTTAACTCCTCGAACCTGAACCCGAACCGGACCGCTTTTTCAAAAAATTAGGTTCGGTTCAACATATTCAGGCATGTTCTCAATTCCACTACTTTTTGTGTTCTGAATTTCGAATGATATGGCTCACCTTTTACTTTTTGTATTCTACTGGAACAAGCGAAAATTGCACTAGATACACAAGAGAGAAACCAGAATTCCAGTCGAATCGATCGAAAATGGAACAGTCGGAAATGAGAGAGGCTGACTTTTACACATTACACATTAAACAAAAAAGTCTTTATAAATCAATTAAAGACTAGCCAATTAAAATTCACTAACAATTTCTAAATTGATCACAAAATTAAGAAAAATTTACTTTATGTACATCCAGCAACTGTAAGAGTGCGTAATTTGGCACTTACTTTTCAATCCACCGACTAACAAGCATTACTTTTCAAAACGAAAAACTTGTTCGTTTTGGTGTTGCGAGAACTTGAATCAATTCCACCTTCGAAAGGTTGCCGTGGAAGTGGAATTGAGAACATGTCTGATTATGTAGTTCTTCCAACGACACTTACAGGGAAATGTAGAAATTGCTTGTAATCTGACTGCACTCATTCAATAAGCTTTCCAATCCTGCGACATTTCTCTAGGTCAGATTTATACTATTAACGTCAATAATTATGCGAATATGGATCGAGCAGGATAACTTTTGAATGACAACTGCAGAGCAGAACAGGAATGCAACTATAAAGACTGTAATGCTGATAAAGGTTGCTCATGTGCATCAAAAGTATTTCTTGATTTGGACTATGACCAAGTTACCTCAATAGATTTCTTGCTTGTTGTGCTGCACAAACTCTAAATTTAGTAATTAACGATTTTTTTTAGGAAAAGTTTGACATTAGAATACTATAGAGTTCCCATACTTTTTCGTACTCACACTATATGAAATCTTTTGCTTATAAAAGAATTACAAAAAAAAACTATTGCTTGATTGTGCGACGCAATGGAACTTAACCTACAAAATGTGCTAACGTTTACTAACAATTAATAATTTATGTATTCAGAGTTCTTTAAAGAAGCTCCGCCTAAAATCTTTTGAATTAAAAATTGCAGGATTCACAATTACTACTAAGTGATTTTAATTCCGCTGGCTTTTCCTTTCAAGCAACTTTTCTGAAATATTTTGTTTATTACTATAAACTTTCGATAAACGTTCTTCATAAGCTCAGTGCCAATATTGGCTGAAGCGCTCTTACACCCGAGTTTTTTTTTTAACTTTGTTAACTTCTGCTGAAGCTCTAAAAATAATTTAATGAATAAACTTTTGATTGCAAAGAAGAGAAGTTATAAAAGCAAAAGAAAATCTGTAAATGATGTTAGAGATTCCTTTGACAACTGACCAAGAGAGCATACATCGACAAATCGTTTAAAATTTTGGTAAGGTCAAACAAACGAATACTTAAAACAAATTGCCTTAACTATACTTGATGTTTCAGCAACTGAGGTATCAGTTAAACGAGCCTTTCTAACATATAAGTATGATCATCCAGATCTAAGAGCTAATAAAGCTAGTTAAACATATTATAAACCGAAACTATTCCAATGTTTAAGCGAACCGGGGTTCGAACCAAAACCTTGGGTTCAGGAGTTCCAAGAACCGGTCCGCGAACCGAACCTTAAGTTTTACAACGGGTTCGAACCCCCGGAGCCTTGGGAAGAACCCGAGAAGCGTAATCTGAAAATTCACTCTTAATTTTGAGCACAGTAGTATATTCTTGATCAGCATGACGTGCTGAGTCGATTGAGCTTTGTCCGTCCGTCTGTCTCCGAATCGGATGACTACTTCTTGTAGCTGCCATAAAAACGATTGGTCGGAAAATGTGTTTTAGTGAGAAAAACTTTTTTCTTTTCAATGTTAGCGTTATTAAGTTTTTTCAAGGTTTTCTTATGCTTTATCTCCTTCTCGAAAACGCAATATGCCGATTGCATTTTTTACTTTACATTTTGTTTTGCCTGTTAAAATAAAAGAAAATTATGGTAAATTGAAGGTCCGTTACGGGTTCAGGTTCGGTTAATGGTCTAGTTCGAGAAATCTAAATTACCCGAACAGAACCTTTTCTTGGTTGAGTACCGGTTTGCAGCCTTGTTAAATTTTACCAAGAACGAATTTATTTTTGACATTCTGTTTACAAAACTATTGAGAATGTGTTCTGTATTCGGTCCGAAAAAGTGTTGTCTGTAGCTCATTTTGTGTAGCAAAAAGTTTGTTTCGATACATGTTTTCGCATTCGTTTTCGACACTTTCACAACGCCGGAAGTGGATCAAGAATTAAATCGTTTTCAATACGTATTCGCTATCGAGAAAGTGTTAAAAACGGATTCTAAAACTTATTGTAAACGTTAACGTTCGAGATAATTGTAAAGAATGTTCTGTATCATTCCATTTTTTTCCCCATAAAAAAACTTATGTTGAATAAAATGAATAAAATTAAATGGACTATCGGGGATCTGAAACTTCTTAAAGCATCTACTTCAGGCCACAGCAGTATCCTACTGGAAGTTGGGATAGCTGCTGAAGCAAAGGAAACCGATTACAGTATGCCAGCTCAGAAATGAAACAAGATCGTTAGAACCTAATTCCCGGAGGGAGAGCAAATACACAGACTGTTCAAAGACGGAAGAAGGCTTAGGAGCAGGCATCTTCTCCGAAAAACTAGAGATACAGCTCTTATTCCATCTACCAAATTGATCTGCACCAGAGTTCGGCACGTTTCTATTTACAGTGAATACAACTCCGCTTTGCGACAGCAACGTCTACACACCGACAATATACGAGCTTTGCAACAACAAAGAAGTGCACTCTCCCGTGGCTAAACACACACACGCAACGTCAAAATAAGCATGTGTGTTTGGCCGGCCCTTGATTTAAGCCTTGGACTAAACTCCAGGGAACATTTCAGTTCTAGTCGACGGTCATGCTGCTATTAAAACTCTGTCATCAAACACAAAAAGGCAACCTGATCCTCAGCACGGTTACAGACTTGAACCAAGTTTAACAACACTCCATCTCTCTCGTCTGGGTACGAGGCTAAGCAGATATACCGGACAATTAGGAAGCAGACGAGTGCGGAAGTAATAAGTTCAGGATGTAGAAAGCATCCAACACCTTCTTTTCCACTGCCCAGCATCTGAAAATACTATTCTTTGATGATCTGGGCTGTCTAGAGAACCTGGCTCTTGGTGTCGACTCCTCAAGATGGTTTAAATAGAGAATTTGCGAAGAACCTGGACGTCAACAATAATCTCCTCCCCTCACCATATTTTCCATTTTAATCCATTAGGCATCACAATGAGCCAAAAGGCCTCTAGGTGATCTCAACCAAACTATTCAACCCAACCTTAACTATTGGAAAATGAGCAAGTAGCCTTTATTTCAAACGAAACTTTGGAAGATGGGTGCAGAATCGTGTGATCACTTTAGCGGAAAGTGTGAAAAAGTTCCACCGCATTCGAAACAGTAGACTTATCCGTGCACCAAAGATGGTCGGCCACACAAGCTTATGGTCTGTTGCCGATTCGGAATCCATTTAGTCTGAATTGGTAAGAGTTTTGATTTCTTAGAAAGGATTAAATAATTCGGTCAAATCTTTTTGCCATCCAGAGGATCGATTGAAGGTAATTGCGATTTTGAAGTTAAAAGTCGAACAACACATTCGGTTTTTGGAAGGGAGAACATTTAACAATTCTGATTCCGCATGATTTGATCGAAATCGAAAACGGGAACCGACCTGATAGTCAATTATTTCTTGTACATATTTAAGAAGACGGTGAAATATTGTACACATTTGATCAATTTTAGCACGGACACGAATTCGACTTCGATTAGAACAATGAGCTTGTTTAGAAAGAGAGAACTTGGATTTGTGGCATAGTCAAAAGCCAATTAACTTTGAGTTCTGTGATACTTTCTCAGGAAAACATTTGCTTTTAAACTGCCACCCCGCACGCTTCTCTCACTATCCTGGATTGTTGGATGTTAGTATTAGCACAAGAGAAGGAAGCTTATCGGAACGTTTAACGCAATCGGAAAATGCCTTATGTTTACTTTTTTGCTCCGAATAATAGGCTATGATAGAAGGGCCATTTCGAGTTTACGAAAAGAAAAATTTGTTCAAAGGACCCACAAATGAAGTTGATTGAACTAGTTGATCAGAGTTCTAAAAGGTTGAAAAAAACCCATGCTGCAGTAGTATTCATCTAGCATATTTGTTTTCATTTTGCAGCCTCTGTGCTATGGAAAGGTATCTAAATGCGTATATGATCTAATCCCAGTTAACATATGAACAATAATTAATTTATGATAAACCAACAATAGAAAATACCTTTCACAAGACAAAAGAAGAAATATTAACAGATTTACGAGCTGACACCTCATTATGAGACAAATTTTTTGAACAAATATCAAAGACAAATGAAAAACGAGCGCAGTCAACAGAAGATGAGGAAGAATTCTTCCATAAAAAAAAAATCAACAAAAAATACTAAATGAAGGAACCATTTGATGACCTAACGGTACACGGCCTGTTCATGCAAATGAGCCATAAAAATTTGACATGAGCATAGCCTAAAATTATTTATTAAATTTAACAACTTGCTGTGAAAAGATTTCGTTGAGAGAGAAAGAGTCAGAGCCAGAGTTCACCCTTTGATGCTAAAGCAAACAATTTGGCGAATTCTGATAATATTAGACTTAGGCGGAAGAGTCGAATCACAGGGCAATGACTGGTCAAAGCCAGACCCAATCGATGGAAGAAAGCAGTCAAAAAACGTAATGAATAAAAATAGCGTATTAGCTGTAAAAATGCTTTGATAGTCATCGATTTATGCAGCCAGTCGAACGAACGGATGGTGCGAGCGAGATGGAGAGGGACCCGAACTGTTTGAGAAATTGGCCAAAAGAATGCTCTAAGCCGTAGGCTAAGACGCTCAAGTTCAATGACTTCTTTGGACATTGAGGTTTTTGGTTTTTATGCTCTGTTGTTTTTGCGCGACACACTGTCAATGAAGAGTTGGGGCTTTCTTTTTGTGCGTCAGCTAAAGTTTATCAAATTTCCTAACGAAAGACTTGAAACACAAACTTGAGACAAAATATTCATTCAGTTGCTTGCTTAATGCCCTTTGACAGTTATAACGGATGCACTTGAGCGTTGACATGCAACGTCGTCGTCTGTCATTGTGACTGGCTGGCTCACTATGCTGTACGACTTAACAAGCGAAAATTGCATTGTACTCGACGCGCCGCTCAATGTCATGGGAGTTTCGCTGAGGTTTATTTTTTTTTTTTTTTTTTTTCGCTGCATCATCGTCATCCTCATCATCATTCGCACATCTTTACTCACACGCCTTTAATTGTTGCACTAGCTGCTGCTGCGGCTGCGGCTGCCTCACTTGAGTGCCTGTGCTGTCAATTGATAAAATTCGCTGCGAGAATCTATTGTTTAGCAAGGCCGTTAGCGTTGCATGGCATGAAGTGGGCTGAGCATGGAATAGAACTGCGGCTGTGGCTGATAAAGATCTGCCTAAAACAATTCTCTCAGCTAAACTTGAACTTGACAGCAGCCACCGTCGGCAGCCGACAACCCAGCCAAACTTACACCTTAAAGAGGCATTTTATTGACTGCCTCATTAGGCCAAAGGAAATTTTAAGTGTTCCAAGAAATGTGATCAAAGAAATGATCTTTAAACACAGGTTTTCAAGATTTCTATGGTAAGATTTTAAAAATAGTTTTGCAACAACAGTTGTGATGGGAGTATAAATCAATGAGTGAAAGATTTATATGCTTTCAGCTTAACTGATTTAGCTAATAGATTGATTTAGATTCGGATTTTTGCAAACCAGAATGAAAGCAAATGAAGAGGACTTTTGGTTTAGTTACTTTAAACAGTGTTTTTAACCAGATTTATTAATGATGTCGGAAATTCATAGATTTTCTTGGCTCGGTTTTTTATTTTAAATGATAATTAAGATAGGTCTAAAGAAATTCGTTAATGGCACAACTCACAAAATGCTCTGCTTTCAATGGCTGTCCAACATTAACAGATGCGGTTTGGTCAAAACTTGGCAGTACACAGAGAGGAAAAATTATACATAAAATAAGTGGCCTAAGACCTAAAATTAAAGCAAGATGTAGTCAAAATTTGTTGCTAAAATATTCCACAGCTGGTGTCAAACTACAGGGGAATCTCCTTCCAAAATGCAATTGCAAAGACTGAACTCTTGGATAAGCGAAGGTGATCTTCTATCAGAGTTTCAGGCCGGGTTCCGGAAGGGCTATTCTACCATTGACAACGTATATTGTTTATCGAGCATCGCTGAGAGATACATTTCAAGTGGCCATGAAGTTGTGCAACCTCGGCATGTCTTCAAATATTATCAAACTCTTGGAGAGCCTCTATAAAAACAGCCAACAAGCACTATGGGATGGCACTAGTTTGTCACATTGGTTTACCACCGAAACGGGAGTAAAACAGGGTTGTTTGCTTAGTCCGCTTCTCTTCGCCTTATATCTAAACGATCTCACAGATTGTCTTCCAGAAGGAATTTCGTTAGACGGGTATGCTATGAAGGCCTTATTGTATGCTGACGATATAGTTTTGTTATCAGATTCACCCAGAAGTATGCAAAAAACAATTGATGCGCTGCATAATTACTGTATGCTCTGGAACCTCACAATAAATATGGAGAAGTCGCAGATTCTCGTGTTTAAAAAACACTGGAGAGGGCTTGCAAGAGATGAAAAGTGGCAATTAAATGGCGTTGAGCTAAAAGTTGTTAAAAGCTACAAATATTTAGGAGTTTACTTCAACCACAACGCGAGATTCAACCTGCATCTAACAAAAAACTAGCAGACTCCAAAGTAGGCATCAATTGTACCTGGAAAACGTTGCTTGGCAAAAAGGACGTGCCTACTAGCACAAAATACAAACTCTTTACAGCAGCGGTGAGGTCCATTATGACCTATGGCGCTCAAGTGTGGGGGTTGTACCACTTCGACGAAGTAGAATGTCTTTTAAGGTATTTTATAAAAAGATTGTTCCGCCTGCCTCAGTATACGCCAAACAGAATGATATATCTGGACACTGGACTTTCGCCTCTTCATGTATACACAGCAGACATCCACTTCAAGTACATGCAAAAGGTAATGCGTATGCCCGATCACCGACTTCCAAAGATTGTATCTTCGTATTTACTGCGAGAACAATTACAACATTTTCAAGAGTGGAAAAACCTGGCGGAAAAGCTATCCGTACCTTTACGTTTGGACGACACTATGGAATGGGCACGGTGGTCAGACCGAATTGTACTTAGGATGGGTGAGAGCTACAGGGACGAATTTATAAGGGAGGCGCAGTGCAGCTCCGTTCGCCTGCTAGGAAAGGAACTAAATTACGAGCTTGGAGCAATGAACTACTTCTCGGATGAATACACAATCGATCAAATCAGAATAATTTTTATGGCGCGTGGTGAGATCCTGACACTTAATTTCATACCTCATATAAGGAATGGAAACTGCTCGCTTTGTAATATGAGGGTGCGTGAGGATATTATACACTTTCTTGTAGACTGTCCCATTTTAGCAGAGACGAGGCAATTGTACTTTGGGGGAACAGCTTTTGGAAGAGATATGATCTTGGAACTACTAAATGGAGCAAATTGGACGTTGCTCTCCTCTTACGTTGCTGCAGCATTAAGGTACCGGCACAGAATTGTAGCGGAGGATTTTTAAAAATTATAGGTTTCAAAATATAAAAATAAAAAAAGAAAACGATAGTAATAATAATAATAATTTATAATAATCTAAATAGTATTAATTAGAGTAAAAACAATTGGAGCGGGATCTTTAATCCATCTTTATGCTGGGAACGATGCGGTATCTTGCGACGAGCTTGGCAGCCGTGTGTAGTACTAGCATGAGGATGGTATGAGGATCAGGCTGACGGTTTATACACCAAGCCTTTAGTATAACTCTAAACATGTCTTTTAATGTCGCCACAAATTTATGTTACAATGAAAATCTGAAAATTTCATAATAATAAAGACTACTACTACACTACTACTATTCCAAATGTTCTCGATATGAGTAAAGTTGTACTCAACTCAATCACCACACAGAAAAGTATAAGTAGCAGTTTAGAAAAAAGTAGGCAAAGGCGAAATGTGCTAGCACGCCATTCCATACGTTGTTCGTTAACAGTAGAATGTCCACTGTGCCATTTCTTTTCTGAAGGACTTAAATAAACCAAGTCGGGTGGAATAGTAATGGGTCGTGAAAGTTTTTAGTACCAGCGACCCCGCTTTTAGTTTTTTCCTATTTCAGCTATATGCTATAGTCATCCGATCCGGCCGTTTCCAATTAAATGCGCAGCGTATTTAACGACCTTTCACATGAATGTCAAAGAAATTTGAGGGGAAACTGTGCAAAGTTTGTTCCATTCAAAATCGAAGGTGCACATTGATATTTTTCCTTGCATCTTTGTAAGTTCTAGAGTCTTTGTAATCAGCTTTTTAACAGTTGCAAGTGACCTTCTATCTGGGTATGGTCGACAACCCACAACTCGACTGAAAAAAGAGTGAAATATATAATGATTTTCTATACTTACTGTACTCGAGAGTAGTAGCACTATCCACGTGACTAGTGGCAAAAATATTTTCATTTTTGCTGCAAAGAAACAAATAAAAACAGACAAACACATTAAAAATCATTAAAAAAATAATTAAATTCAAGTTAGGTAAACAGAATTTATGTAAACAAAGAAAAAAATACTTATACATTAAGGCGATTTCCTACTTAACACCCAGTGAGACTCTCTCAGGGCGCACAAAGCAAATAAAAATAAATTAACTTACAAAATTTTGTCCACGCCGCCGCGAGAGCCCCAGCCCAAATTGGCCTGGTCATCAGCGACAGGTGCCAAATGGCAAGTGCGTGGGTAAATGACACTTGAAATTTATGCGCAAACATGATCTTTTCTTTTTGTTTTCTACCTGCTTATACAACGGCACTGGTTAAATTGTTTCGCATTGTGTGTGTTTTCTTTCTTTTTTTTTTTGGGAGTTTCCTGCCAATTTTCTCACGCATTCATTTTCCACTTTCAGTTTTCAGTTAATTTTCATGAATTTTTGGACACAGAGAGAAAAAATGGTCATAAGTTTGTTAATTGAAAGAAAAACAGAAAATAATTTTGTGAGAAAAGTGTACTATGCAAGATGTGAATTTTTTGCCACAAACTTGACACATTTTTAAGCTAATGTGGACACGCTCACCTCTAAACTTATGGGGTGTACAGCCAGCATTTTATAATCTCATTAATCCCATTGAAAGTCTTTTCCAATTCCTTTGTCTCGTTAAAAAAAATCCGTTCTCGCTCGTTTTCTGATCAAAAGGGATACTTTTGTCGGGATATAATGGTACGCTAGACTTTTTGAAGAGTCGTTTATAAACCGGTTTTCTCTTTAGTTTAAAATCATTTTCGAGTTATATTTTTAATCATTTGAAGAAATTTTTGAAGCCGCGTTTTAATAAATCACATTTGACCATATGTACGAGTCATTTTTAGTTTTCTTTAAATCGCATTTGATTTTTTTTTAAGAATCAATAGGGCTCGAAAAGTATCATCAAGGGGATTCCTGTTAAAATGATCTTCCAAATGCTGGGTCTGACTTTATAAAGCAGAGGTAGGCAGCAAAAGAAACAGAAAGGGAAAAACATTTTTTTATTCGCTGGCTTTCAATCAGCGAGTGTTTGTTGTAAAATCAATTGCGTTGTGGGCTTAACCGCGGGATGCTTGGTTAAGAAGTGCTTTGAGGCTGCCCAAAGCTGCTATAAAGTATGAACGTTTGTCCGTATGAACGCACATATCTAAAAAATCTTATTATTTGAAAATAGCCGCCAATATTTACAAATACATCGATAAGTATTTTAGCGTCAAGGTATTTTAAGTCAAAGACAATGGTCACAATGTAAATAAGAAGGGATGACGCGACCGAGAGACGAACGAAGACAGACGCTGTAAATAAAATAAACAGAACCCGCAGTGATAATGTAAATAGGAAACCCATGTAATTAGTGTGTAAATAAAATCCCGAAAACCCGAAAGAAACAGTCGTTTATAGGACATAAACTCCTGATAATTGCAGGCTCGCGCACCTAACCTAGAGAGTATATTTAGCAATCGTGTATTGCTTAAAAAAACATCAAGCCTATTCTCAATTCCGCTTCCAATGTAACTTATCGACAGTCAAGTTTATTCTTGCTTAAAAAGTTTTGCTTCTTCATCGGTGAAATGAAAAGTAATTGCCAAATTACGCACTTTTCAACCGAGTTCCAATCCTTATGTGCCACGGAAATTTCTGTTGGTTGTTTTCAAACCTCCCGTGATTTGTTGGGAGACTTAGCAAAACTCTTTTCTCAGTAGCTCCCTCTGTCGATGGTGGCGCCATCTACTTGACAGGCAGCGGATTAAGGGATGCAAGTTATACCTCATGTTTGGCGCCAACAAATTTTTAAATTTTGCATTATATTTATGAAGAATATGACTTAAAATTGAATTATGATTTAAAAAATGCATCATAAAATATATAACACAATCAAAAAATTTCAGGAAATTTGCTGGCGAGAGATTCAGCCCTGTTTTTAGGGACGGAATTTCAATTGGAGCATCTGGTGCTCTAACTAGATTTTCTAATAAGAAAACGAAATCTCTTAAAGTTCTGTGGCACCAACGAATTTTTTGTGGCACCCCCGAAAGTGAATTTTTCATAGTTCTGTGATCAATTTAGAATTGATTTGACTTTAATTCCTCTAATATTGCCTACACACTAAGATCATTTTTGAGGAACACATGGAATTTGAAGTTAAAATTGGCACTGGCCATACTTACATCTGTCAGTCAACGCTCTCAAAAATGTGTTGTATCAAAAACTCTACAAAAATATAATGTTGTTTGAAAGGCTGTTATGCTTGGTCCTTTTCCCGAATAAAAACTAGTTGGGTGTTTTCGGACATATTTTGCGAATTCTTTTGCTCCAGTATCTTTATTGCATCAGATATTGGTTGTTTTGGTATTTAGGCATTGGTATTACCGATGCATTTCCTGCTCTAAGTTATTGAATATTTCAATAGAAGGTGAAAAGATCTGCATCGTGTCCGGAATGGGTCGAGCACCTCCTTAATTACTATCATGATTTTGTGGCATATCATCAATGTGGTCTTCATGCTAGCGTCCAGGCAGAGCTTTTTTAAGTGTTTTTCTTGCCGACTTAATTTATAAAATAAAGGTACAAAATAATGCATGACAAGTTTCTCTGACATTACTTTATTTCATGAGAAACGTGTGAAATAGAAACATTTTACTTCTAGATGTTAAGATGTTGCTCAGTGGAAATAGCCTATGAAAATATTTAGGGTATTCACTTTCGTGAGCACTTAGGCATTTGGGGAAAAGTGTAAGCATTTCCAACAACAATTTACTCTGAACAAATTGTGCACAGCTTGCTCGACCCAGACCCTGACTACGAAAAGTCGGACACTTGTGCCCAAACAGTGTGCCCATAAATTTGTTATATTAAATAATTGATATAATTCGTTTGCTTTCCATTCCAGAAGAATATCTTGAATGCTTTTAGTTGTTATTTTTTTATTTATATAATTTTTTTCTCACCAAATCTCGAAAACACAACAGGTGGAATGTCAAACGTAGTTGTGCACAAATTTCGTGCACAGAGGGCTGCTCACAATACTAGTCAGGCAAACCTGCCCAAGTGCAAGGCATACTAAACAAGGTAGGCTCACTCGCTCTCTCAGAATTCCGTACATTTGTGTCAAAAAAAGCGAGAGCGAGAGAGTAATATATTTCAATGCAAAGCCTACTAAGCTACTAAGTAAAACACAAAAAATTCGTTCGCGGAGATGCTTTGCTTACAACAATTGCTTACTGACTGAAATTTAACAAGTTGTCAAGAGAGAGAGAGTGAGTGAGCCTGAGTTCGGTAGGTCAGTCACACTATGGCAAGAAAGCGGAATAAATAAAAAGCAAAAACCTACCTTGTTTAGTATGCCTTGAGTGAGCCTACACCTAGTGCTCAACAAAGTGAACACCCTAATTGTTTTTGTTTAATGTGTTCAGATTTCGGCAGTGCAAGCAAGAACGAAAAGTAAAAAGTAAAAGGCAATTTATACTCTTCACCATCTACCGCCAAACGTCCTTGCCGTGTCAAATTTTCTATTCCATATTCTGCTGAGGATGTTTCTATGTCATGTTCTTCTACTTAGTCGGTATGCGATATTTTCGGTTCCACACAGTACTTTGCTTTAAGCTAAAATTACTAAAAATCTCGACAAAATGAACCAGTTCTGAAAACAGATTCGTGTTCAGCACACGAAAATCATCCCTTTAATATGGTATAAGTTTAATTTTGTTTGTCTTGTTGTATTTACTTAATGTTTTCCAACTATTTCCTTTGACCTATATACAGGGTTGCCCATATTCGACGGACCCATCTGGAAATTTCTTTTGACAGTTCGCTTAATGACATAAATGTTGCAATTCTCAACGTGCTTTTAAAAAATTAAAAATTAACCCTGGGAGATTCAGAAAGTGCCTCTTCATGACGAAAAAGTCACAGTTTGGTGCGGCGTTAGTGCGAAAACGGTCATTAGGCGTTTTTCTTCCAAAATGAAAATGGCCATGCTGGTACCATCAACCAGGAGCGTTATCGCGACATGATATTAAGTTATGACAACTCGCATAACAATCGATTTTCTGGTTGTTTCCGGGCCGTTTGATGTCGAAAAGTGGTGATTTGGACTGGCCACCGCGTTCGCCCGATTTGACGCCGCCTGATTTCTTCTTGTGGGGATATTTGAAGTCAAAGGTTTACGTTAACAAGCCGAGGCCATAGAAGAGCTCAAGGACAACATTCGTGAAGAAATAGCCGCTATTCCGGCCGAAATGTTGGCGAAATCGATGGAAAATGCTGCAAAAAGGGCACAATACGCCATCAACGCCAGAGGCGGCCATTTGAGAGATATCATATTCAAAAATTGATGTAAAAAAATCTACTTGGAACAAATTAAATGATTAAGATTGCCAACCGCCAAATTTTTCTTTTTTTCTTTGATTTTTAAAAAACAACCCAGGGCAGACCATTAAAATTTCTTTTAAGTTTATCTAGGTTATAGCTCCCGGACCACTAGTCTGTGGCTCCCAGCGTAGAGCAGAGAGCTTGGGTTCAGAGCCGACCCCGGCGCACGAGGTGGGCTTCAGAGCCAGGCCGAGGTAGTGGCTGGGGGGGCCCGGCTCCCGAGAGCTGTGAGCAAAGAGCAATTCCGAACCCGGATCCCAGCTATGCATTAATTTACGATATTGTGTACTGAACTGCTAATATGGGCTGTAGTGTGAATAGGCTATAAAAGTCTCTCTCAATTCCGACTGTTCGATCGTTTCACTTGGACATGTGGTCTCTATCTTAGGTATGTAGTGCCGAACTGGTTTGGCCCGTTGAACTGAGAATAGGAAAATGAAACTAAATCAGAATTTCGTTCGGTTTTTCTTTTCAAAAGAAAAGATCATGCCCACATCTTCCGTTTTTCTACGAAAATAGTTTCCAAAATAAAAACACCAATAAAATGTTCAATCACTTCTGAATTATTGATAATTTTGTGTCTAGAGTCTAAAAAAAACCTAGTTCGACACTTTTTAGTAGCGTTTTGTGGAGAACCTACAATTTATTTTGACTTTTTCACAAAGTACTCTTTCTTAATTATAAGATAAACATCCAAAACAATTCGATCAATTTTTTTGACGAATATATACTAACTTAAATAAATGTGTCAGAAATGACAACATTTTGTACTGCTCATAAATATGCAAAAGATGTTGCTAAGATGTTTTTATTGGAATTCAATGTCGAACAAAGATGGTTTTGTCTTACGACTTATAATAAGGGGCCAAGCCAAGCTTCTCTCAATCTCTTGGCGAGTGTGCTTATAATTTTAAACCCCAAATCCCAACGGCAAAGCTGGTGAAGGGGACCTGATGTGTAAAAGAAAACAACTTTTTTTATTAGATGGTCCGAGGCGGGATTGAACCCACGCCACCCAAACCAACCGCTGAGCCACACCCGGTTGTCTTCAGACATATAAAAGGCTTGTAAAATACCGAATCAAAACCACACAGATATACAGAAATGGCACTAACCTTCCTTTCACCGTCGACAATCCCATTTCGACAACCGAGCATTTACTGTAGCCGTATAAAAGGGACGCAAGTTTATTTGCAATTGAACGAAGACATCAAATTGGACTGACTAATAGGCAGTTGATTTTTGTATCAGGAAGTTTGGAAAACTAACCAACCTTTTTCAGAATTTCCATTTGATTTAATGCCACTAAACTAAAGTTTTGGACCACAGTGCAGTGGTCACACATATTTATGACAGACAACTGAACCCTGCAGGGCTTTATAGCCGGAAGTTGGTTTGGGGCGTGTACCCAACAACTTTCTTAAAAATATATTGCCATTATCTATCTGCAAAATACTATAAAAAGAAGGGAGAAACATATAAATTTGTTGCCCAGAGGCCACCATAAAAACTTCAACAAGCCAAGCAGTCGTCGTTGCATATGCCCATAGTCCCTCTTCCAACCAAGGATTTATCTATTTCGGTTTATCAGCTAATAAACGCTTAAATAAAATACACACTCTAAGCTAAATTACATGCCCTTTTTTCCTTCCACAAGGAAATAAACTTGTGCTTGCACCCTGTTCCCATTCCCTGTTCCCTCTGTTCTAACGACATTCGATCGTCTAATCTGGTTGCCTGTTTTGGCCTTTGGGGGCCGCCATGTTCATGATCACTTAATTAAAGCTGGCTCAATTCTCTGTTCTGGGCAAATGTTTATTGTAGTTGGGAATATTCTGTGTGATGTTTCGATAAATTTTAAATGGTCGACCAACTGAGCGTAATTTGGTTTGGTTGCATTGCTGGAGACCAGACGCTGGTGCTGGGGCAGGGCTTTGGGCCTGACATGCTGATAAATGTGCGTGATAAATGTAGCATTTGTTGGTCTATGAAAATGTTGTTGTTGTTGTTAGTTAACGCTGATTGGTAATCAGAAAAGGTTTAAGGGTTTCGCTAAGAACGAACTTAGAAACTGAGATTGTTCAAATTATAAAAAAGGGGAAATGACTCGGAAATGAGCTTATGCAATGCTTCGACACCTGGGCTTCAGATTGTAAGGCAGAAGCCCTGGCATAGGCTGCGTCTAAACTGTTGAGTATCATGATTCTACAATTAGATTGACAATTCACATTTTCAACATAACAACATGCAGGACTACGAGACTATCATGTCTCAGCCATAGAGTTAAGAAAAACTAGAAGAAACAGGACAAAACAGCTATAAAGTTCGTAGAATGTAGCTTCCGGGGTGAAGCTTATTTATCTATTCTAAAAAAGCGGATGAACGCAAAAACAGTGAGCGCTCTTACTCTATATTTGTTTGGCATCTACCATTATGTACTGCTATACCGAAATAAAAAGGTATCATAGTACACGGAACTGAATACCGAAATTTAGAACCAAAAGGTAACTTTTTACCCCTGTTTTTAGTGTAAATTTTATTTAAGCTTTGCTTCGCATTTTATTGAAATGCTTCAATGCAGTTAAAAATTATAAATTAAACATCAAATAAGGCAATCCTGAATCTCCCGAGTCTTCGCCGACAAAGGTGTCCAACCAGAACAGTGGAAAGTCGATTAGAGTGTCTCTGTATCGATTTGATACACCTCTATAGTTTCGCATATAGTGGGAATGCTCAAATCGCATAGAGACAATTGACTTAAAAAGCCTGATTTTAGCATTGAGGAAAAGGCCATTCTTCGGACGAAGTAGCCAGTACATCTTCCAATCAATTAACATGGGACCTGCAGGTGACGTCCTTATAGGCAATACGAACCCCATCCAGAGTGAGCGGAGAAGTTTTGCCTCTACGAAGTACAAATGTAGCATGCTGCTTAAAGTTCGTAAGTGAGCCTTGAATGTCAAGAGACGGTAGATTAGCAGTAAAAGCTGTTCACAAAACAGGACCCAGAACACGTTCTTGCACGAATACGAGGTAATATGGACGCTTAACGCACTTCAACAGAGAAGTAACTGTTAATAAAACAGCCTTCATAGGCACTCCGGGGAGATCGGCATCAACTTATAGATCAATCGAGGATATGATTAACTACCATTTAAACCTCCTTCACTACGCTGTGACGAAACCATAAGTTTCTGCTTCTTAAATGCAGAAAAAAAATAAGGGCCCAAAACAACAATCGTTGGTAGTAGGAACGAAACTACTGTTCGCACACTATTGTAATCGAAACATTTACTGCAGCCTATAGCACAGGTCTGCACACCCCATATATTTTTTTGGAGCTCCGATTGGCAGGTTCGAACCGAGATTTGCTAATTGTTAATGTTCGGATGTTTTAGCTTCAAAGTTTTTAAGAGAAGGTTTTGGTTTGAACTTTGGATAAGCCCAAGTTTTACCCAAATTGAATAGAAATGCAAAAATGGGATTAATATTCAAAATAATAATCAGAGCTTCTGAACCAAACGAAACAAGTTTAAAGGCCGTATTAGCTGAAGTGGTTCTAATAAGATTATAGCAAAATAGTTAGAAAATTTTGTACATTGATGAGCTAACAAAATCATTAAAATGTTTGATACAGTTGGATCTTTATTATTTGCGTTCAAAGGCTTTAATGATGTTAGTAATGGTTTTATTATTTGAAACAGTTTGTTAAGCGTCAAAATCGCTGAAAAACTTAAGTTTAGTTAAGAACTTACTTATTTCTTGAAATTATATTGAAAAACCATTATTCTTTTGTGAAAATTTCGAGTCTTTGTTGCACAATATTGAACAGATGACCACAATTTGGCAAGATATCAGAATATCTTTAATTTTGTTGAACTGAACCGAAAAATCAGGTTCGGAACAGGTTAAGGTTCAGCAATTGTCGGTACTTCTTAGAGTCCGGCACGTTGCCATCTACTGAGTATACGCTCTGCGGCAGCGATGTTAACACAACGACAGTGTACGATCTTATACTGCTCTCTTTTGCAACAACAAAGAAGTACTAAATGAGCGCGCTCTCGCGTAGCTAAATACACATACGCAGCGCAAAATTGAGCATGTGTGTTTGCCGGCCCCCGGTTTAGTTTTTCGTTCCTGAAATCTCTACAGATTTTGGTATAAACGCTTGCATTTCAAATTATATGTGATGTGCCCGACTACTAGATTAGATGACAAGGCCAAGTAGATTTAATGCGTACAATTTCACCAACCAAGGATCTAGTAGCCGAACCTATTCTTATCCTTTTACATATCGTTTGTACGAAAATCTCTAGAGATTTCTAGAACACACCTCAAGGTTCGGTTTACAGTTAAAAAACTTCGGAATTCAGGATAACCGGTTTGCAGCCCTGCTGTTTCATGGAATAACCCTACAGAATTTTGGAAATCAAATTGATATGCTTATAGTCAAATGTTTCCGCAACGAGACACTCATTTTCATACTAAGAGTATTCCCTGGTCAGTGTTATACATTTTACAATTTTCTTCATCTGCTTTAATTGATTGATTATGCATTTTCCAGCGAACTGGTTGCACGTTGTTGCTGTTACAGTTGAAATCATGCGGGCAGCTTTACCAATCTTGCTTGTGGAGACAGGCCGGCGGCGTTGTACGGCTGCCCTGGTCTGGGCCAGTTTTGTGGCTGTCAGTGACCTTCAGGCGGGCAAGCCGCCAAGCTGCAATTAGACAAAATGTTAAGCCGCAGGATAACAACTGCCAGCCAGGCGCCGCCGCCGTTGTGGCCAGAAGATTAATGTCCGGAATGCTTATGCTTGACCAGCCTACAAAAATGGAGACAGCTTGACATTGAAAAAGTATAATTAATTGGCCGGCCCACCAGCAGGTGGGCGTGCCTGGGGATTAAACAGTTGCCGATTCGTTTTATGCTAAATTTATGACAAGACTTTAAGGCCAAAAAAACTGGGCGCCGCCATGCGATTTGGAAATCAATCAGCAAACTGATTACCTCGCTCGACATGCAAATGCTCCGCTGAACTACTGTTAAACGACTGAATGATTGCACATTGACGCGCCAGCATCCGGTAGCTTAGTTTCTGGGTGTGTTCACTCAAAATGTTTACCTTCGAGAATACATTGCTCAAGCTATCATCATTTATTTTTAATAAAGTTGCTTGGTTTTCATTTGTTTGAATGTGTCATTTGCTTCTTTAACTTTGATTTAGTGGCCAGACAGGTTAAACCCAGATGAGATCATCAACGGCAACGACAGACAACGTTGATGATGTACACGACATGGCGTGGTGGTTTGACAGCAGCCACGAATTTCGGCTTCAGTTGAAATAGCCGTTGTTGCTTCTGCTGTTGGCCTTCATTCAAAACAAATGTTTTGATAAGGGCTGTTTGTGAGTGCCGTTAGTTGACTTTGATGGACATGAAGATGTGACCAAGAGTTCCTAGAAAAAACTAGTTTTGTGTTTCACGAACATTATGAGAAGCTCTCTGCAGACCACTGGACAAGAGACCATCTCAGAAACGATATATCCAATCCTCCGATTGAAGCTTATCTAAAACTAAAGAGGTCCAAACCAGTTTTCAACCCTCATTTAAATTCATTGCAATTTTTCCAACAATGACGCAGCTTTTTTACCCTTTAGCGTAAAGTATGCTCGACTCTTGCTCATGGGCCATATCATTGGCTGCATCTTCATCTCTAGTGGGACACTCACCGAGTCTGAGCGACTGAGACAATTCGCACGACTCGAATGTCAAGGTGCGAGTGCGACGACGAGTGCAAGTGGCGTCCTGGTCACATCGCATCAACTTGTTAACAATTCGTGTAAAGTTGCCGCTCATTAAAAACTCATAAATCAGTTGACTGGAAGTGGAAGTAGAGGAAGAAGAGGCTGCAATAATTGCCGTAGCCTGCCCAGAGAGTGTCAAAATATATGGGGGAACTCCATTCAGACAGTTGGAGCGGAAATCAACGGCCACCAAAGAACAGCTGCTGCTGGCCGTTATTTCCGCATATTGGTGATTAATGATAAATGTGCCTGCGCATTGGTGCATCCGTTTTGCTATGACATTTAGCTGTGAGAACCGCAGTCAAGTCTTAGAGAAGCCATTAGAGCACAGCTAACGCAGTTAGACAACCAACCACTTTCAAGTGCTCCGCTGGCTGGCCTGGCTAACTGGCAACTTGGCTAACGCAAACAGGGAAAACGGCTTTCAACTCGTTTCGTTAGCCGTGGGTGCAGCAGCAGCAGCAGCATGTTGCATGCTGCAAGTACGTTCAACTTTTCCAGTTAACAGTTAGATTTTGAAATAGCCAGCGGCAAACGGCGCATACCAGTTTCAGTTGGCCGCCTGAGAACGCAGCAACATCATGGCCAATTCGGTTCTGGTTTTTATTGCAGCAGCCGCTGCGCCGCGGCGATCAAGATGCGCGCACTGAAAGGAAGGAAATTGCAGTCACAAGAGTCGCTCTGTCGCTATTGCACATAAAATAAATAAACTTGTGTTCAAATGAAATTAAAGCAATGCAAAAACGCGCCAGTTTGGTGTAACATTAACCCAAATACATACGAATAATTGTGGAAATTGAAAAGGAGAACAGCGCGAGCATCGTTAAGCCAGGATCTTAGCCCACATTAATCATGTCTCCCGAGGGGAGCTATGCTAAAGATTTGGGTTTATGGGTGAGGCTGCCATACCAAAAACAGGAAGTCATTAGTTGGCGATCGTAGAATGTTGAAGTATTTGGGGATTAAACTGTTCCTAGGATTTAGACGACACACACACACACAGACACACATGCTCGTCTCAGCTTTGTTATGTTTTAGAATGCTTTGTTGAAGTTCTTTGTGAATTTAAACCTTTTGTTCCCCTTTATAAGCTATTTAGGCTCGAAAGCCGCTTTTAAGCCGCAGTTTGGTGATTGAGTTTCCATTTTTATACTCTCTATCAAATCAAGATTATTTACCGATATCATAAAGATTGCATGAACGATACTCAAGATATGACGAAATTAATGTTATATTGCAGAAAGGCTTGACCGACTTTCATACTTGTTTTATTTGATTGTCCTTGATCGCACACATAATTCGAAATCTGGTCACACTGACGCTAGAGATGAGACACGCACTCGCAACGCAGCCGATTCGTGTCTCAGCTTGTCACAGTCGTGACTTTAAAAGTAACTGGTGAAAGTTATAAAATTTAAAGAAAAAAAGAAGATGTGAATTAATAAAACGATTTTTTAACTTGGGGAAAAATTGAAAAAAGGACATATAACAAAAATACTTTGTTTGAAGAAGGCTTTTTTGAGTTTGGTGGTCGTTTACGCGCCCTTTTTAAGCGTAGTATACACTTCCACCAAAGACTTGCCAAAACAAAAAACTTCATAAAAAAAACTCAAAAATTTTGGGCAAGCCCTTTGGCAGTTTCTTTGGTGGTAGTCCACACTTCCAACAAAAAGGCCTCAATTAAATACCGATAAAATACTAGATTCGTATTTTATGTATTGTTATCGATAGCTCCCTGAAAAATTAATTTTTAATTATTTCAACAGGTATCGCACATTGTCGATACGCAAATATGCGTAGTCGGGTGAAATTTGAATAATTTTCCATCAATGATTGAGCGCAATTTTGAAAGGAAGCTACAAATCACCGTGAGACTTCAACCAAATTTAAACGGGTTATAATTATCAATTTAATCATTACAAATTGCTTGCAAGGCCGTAAGGGTGGGCCATGAAGAACTCATGTTAATACTTTGTATTTATTAATTGTTAAACTTATAATTTAAAATTAAAACCAAAAACAACGCTCTAGGCAATGCGACCATATTACTAATCTTACAACCTGGTCACACTGTCCCAAAACAAAAGAATTGTCACTTTTGGTATTTTTTTTTGGCAAGTCTTTGGTAGAAGTGTATACTACGCTTAAAATGTAATCTAAATATAGTCAGCAAAATATTTGTGAATTCTTCTTGTGTTTCGTGAAACTAAATTTCAAAAAACTCAGTTTTTTTTTGGTGTATTCAGAAACTGTTAAAGCTTAGTACTCAAACAAACTAAATCGCTTTTGCTGGGTGTCAACTCCATATAAAAAAAGCATTTCATTACAGGCCCTACGCTCCATCGAACTCAGACAAACTTACATTTCCGTTCATACCCATCGGAAAGCTCATAGCGCCGCTAACTTGACAGGCACAAACAGCTGATACAATTCCGATTGGGTGGTAGCAGAAATAATAGTTTGCAATTTTTCCGACACCCACCCGTCGGAATCCCTTAATATTTGCAAAAATCAATTAACTAAATTCAAATGCAAGCAAATCAGCGCAGTGTGACCTTTTCACATTTGGTGGTATTTTGATGAAGGGTGGTGTTTTGGCGTTTAACATTCACACTGCACCGGACGATTTAGTTTGTCTGAGTACTAAGCTTAAAGATAAATA
Organism: Lordiphosa stackelbergi; assembly: GCA_018904235.1. NCBI lineage: Eukaryota > Metazoa > Arthropoda > Insecta > Diptera > Drosophilidae > Lordiphosa > Lordiphosa stackelbergi. Next base: position 45,753 of record JAEIFU010000277.1, on the reverse strand, counting down.
TTAAGCAGAATTATTTATTTGTCGGATAGTATAGTAATTGAATTTGTATTTCATATTTTACTTTCTGCATTTTATTAAGATGGAAGAAAAATGACGACCAAAGTTAGCACAACTAAATTTGGTTGGTTTTCAACGGCTTAAACTGCTGTTTCTATATTATGATAAAATAACTCAAGAACTATTTTAAAAAATTGTCGCTAAAAAACGGTAAAGCAATCCATGAAGGAGAGAACTATAAAAAAATTATGGTTAATGTTAAATGTAAACGCAAACTTGTCGTTATCGAAAACAACCTATTTAGAAAATAAATTGCCGTAACCTTAACGAACGAAATTTTCTAAAAATATTTTGAATGCCAGAAATGAGCACAGTTCTCAATAGTGTGAGCAGAATCTTAGACGTGTGGCAACAAGCGCGATGAGACTCCATTTCCTTAATGTGCAGTTGTTTTTCAACCACCAAAACTGGTGGATTGTAAAGTTGCCCGTTAGTATGGAATATGTGAGAGCAGCTTATCCAAAGAGATGTCTCCATTCGAACCCCACAAATCCATATCTGCTTTTCACCCCATGATTGTCATTTTAAAATAAAAGATATTGTGTAGCCAGTTGAGTTCCTTGTTTATCTGACTCAATCATGTTTTTTTTTTGACTAAGCCAGTGAAGAACAAGTAAAACAGTATTCGCCAGCCATAGCCCCTGGGGGCCGAACACACTCTGCAATTCACACCGAATTTTTGCCGAAGTCATGCATCGCTTAGTGTCAGAGAGAGATAGTCCGTTCTCTCTTTTTGGGGAACCCTGAAGTGAACCCCTTAAAAGAGAGCCACGATAGATTCCTCAAAAGCAGCAATATACTGCCTGGGTAGGGATTGTCTTGTAACGCTGACTGCTACTGACTTTCAGACATTCAGTGAGGAATGACTTCGGCAAGCATTCGGCTCCTATGTTTGTAAATAACCGAATGTGTTCGGCCCCCAGGGATGATTATTCCCAAACTGTGCTTGAAAGCATTTAGCTAGTTGTTTGACAAAACAATTAACTTTAAAGTGTGTAAAACTTGCAGGAATAAGCTATTATGTGACATATTGAGAAGGCTACAACAACAACGCGTGCAGTTTTTGTATATGATGTCAATTTTACCCATTATACGGATTCCTATTGTACCCAGTTCGCTCACAAAAACAAGCCACTAGAGCAGGGTTTATCAAGAAGAGCGAACGTCAAGCGAGAGTATCGTAAAACTATCGCATTCGTGCTCAAAAGTGATACGACATGCGAAAGTACCGTCAAATTATCGCATTCGAGTTATAATTTGATATGAATAGGGAGAAAAATGATATTGACGAAAAACGAACAACCGATGCAGTTGTATAGAAAAAGGCTCGCAATCGATTGGTAAAGTGAGTCGCAAAAGGTATCAAAGAGGGCTCGCAAAAACTATCGAAAAAGCCTCGCAAACGAATCTTTTAAGAGCTATCGAGAACGAAACTTTCTCTGCCACAAACTAAGCGACGGGGGATTAATTTGCGGATCGTTTTCGAGTGTTTTCTCGATAGTTTTGCACCTTGATGTTTCGCGTAATTATCGTTAGCGATATTTTGACGCAAACCTGTTCTGACCTGTTCTGACCTGACTGAAAAGCTGTTTGCTCTCTTGGCACAAGCCTCGGCTCCTGTCGTTGTGAATAGCCAATTCGCTGCACTAGAGAACAGCTAAGACCTATTTCTCTCAGTGTACACATCAATAATTTACCGCACTTTGAACATTTACGATCCATAGCTTAGACACATTGTATCGTAAATTGAAGCCACCGCTCCACCAGTTCCAGATGCGGATTGAGTGTGTGGAGGCCAGCCTTTTCAATTAAAAACTGAGAATAAGTTGCGTAAATAAATATTGACATTTATGTTTAGCCAGGCCCTAAGAAGATTGCCAATAATGTTGGACACACACACAGAGGTAGCTTAAGTCCATGACACACAATAAAAAGTCTAATTAACACCTCCCCCTCTACACCAGTCAGTCGTCGCGCAGCATTGGGAATGCATTAAAGTTGCCATCGGTTTGGTACTTGGCTAATTTCTGGGTTAAATATGGAAAGCCAGACAGAAACCACAGCGTCATGGTCAAGCCAATGAAAGCGAAATGGGTAAAAACATGCGTTGCCCGAAGTCAACATTCTTTTTAACAAGTTGCCCGCTGGGGCTGAGCCTGGACCCGGGGCTGGGGCCCCAGTCAAAGTCGAGTTGAATACGCCCGCCGTGTCTTGGTCCAAGAAATATCAGAAGATCAAAGGCATTTTAACAGCATGCGCGTCCCAAAAGCAAACAATCAACACGACGGCGACGAAGACGACGACGACGAAGTCGAGGCCCAGGCGCATGTCGCGCCGGCTTAAGGTACGACCTAGTACAAAACCTGTGTGTGCACTTAGCTGGAGGACACGTACAGGATAAATTAGCAAATATTTGTTTTTGTTTTCGTTCTGTGCCGAGTCGCAGTTTTATTTCTTATTTAAGCAAAAATTGCATTTAAATTGTTTGGGTTGGTAACCTTGACATATCCAGGGGCCAGCCAACCCAACAAACGATAATGTCTCAATTATGTCACTATATCTTTTTGCCACCATCTTGACCCAGGCCCTACTAACTGTTAAATCCAAGTTTATGAACCACCTTCAGGCCAGACAATGCTCCCCCAATTGCCATTGTAATGTCGATGGGACAAGGCACTAAACAGATTTAGTAGCTCGAACGCACAGCTTTTGTCCTTCTGTGGGTGCAATGCACCCTTCAACTGTTTTGCATGCGCAGTCCTACCGAAGGGGGGCATATATTAATCTTATCAAACTTGTCAACAGTCAGCAAAAAGTCAATCGCAGAGCGGCTGCTGACAACAAATAGGCATTGTTCCAGCGAAGCATGGGGATAAAAATGTCTTCATTGGAAGGTGACACTGCGTAAGCTAATCGATCTTGATTGGGGTTCGTTTAAGATTAAGCATTTCATTAAGGAAGATTATGGGCTGACCCTGGGTGCGATAGATCGCAGGATCGTTAGTCAAACTATTACCAGATAAGTCTTAAGAGCCTCTCTATAAAAATAAGCATACAAATTCACCCGAATTAAACCGAAACGGATTGTCTTAGAAACGGATCATACTTAACAACCGAGTGAGAGAGAGAGGAACAAACTGAGAGCAAAGGCAAAAGAGCGGTCACTCATGTTTTTGTCACAGACGCGAGCCGAGCTTTTGATTGTGTGAATCCGGACTTCAATCGGCTGTAGTCTCTCTTGCTCACCCACAAAACTACATTTTTCTGTCCTCTCCCTTTGGCCGGCCCTGACCTAATGCGTTCCAGTATCGACGACGGCCAAAAAAAGGGCTCTAGAAACTTTCTAATTCCTTAATCTCTTGAAGCATATTCCCTTCCCACACGGCTGACGTGAGTTAGAAACTTTTGACCCAACCTAACCTAACCTATTTTATTGTCAGGCTTCAATATCGCAGTATTTTTACGAGTGCATCAGCTACAGCTACAGCATGTGACCTGCAAAGTGGATGGCGCCTTCAACTTTCCCATTTGCACAATTTTCGCCTACGCCTGCCTGGCCGGGAGTGAAAGACATTGGCAAGTTGTTGGAGGGCATGCCGGGCCATATTTGGACACACACGATCTGCATGCAATTTGGTTAGACCCAAACCAAACAGAACCATAAATGGCAGCTAGCGGAGCCATTAGAAAGGTGAACTGCAGTCAATTTAATTCAATGTTTTCCAAGTGGTTGAAGTTGAAGTCTAATTACAAGTGTCAAGACCTGTGGGTTGACCTTTTCCAACGCTTCGGTGAGTTGACTAACTGCTCACGCATTTTGGACCTTAATGATTAACATAATCAATCATAAAAGGGCGTCTGGTAACGGAAATTCAAGCATAAGTTTCCACACAATTCTAATTTGTATGAACTTAACGTAGTTATCCGGCGGAAGTAAACTCCTCAACTTCTTTCGTCGTTTATTTGCGTTGTAAATTGCAAATGCGCCCCAAAGCGGGTCCCGAAAGCAACACTTCAATAAATAACAACAACAACAACTTCACTTGGGCATTAGTAGTCGTACGTGCCACCACCATCATCATCTTTTGGTTTTACCACAACCAAAAAGACAAGACAACGCATGGTAAAAAAATAGTGTTGTTATGTTGTTGGCCTATTGTATAATAGCCCCAACTGTGTGTGTGTGTGTGTGTGTGAGTGTGGTATGTGCTCTGCATAAATTTATGATTCGCCTCTGCCAACTCTACGCGCGTGGGCGCATTGTACAACCTCTTCAGTGCGTGCATTTGATGCATTGATTGAATTTCGGTTTTTGTTGTTGTTGTTGTTGTTGCTCTTGACCAGCCAAGGGTCTTCGTCTCGAGCACAGACTGAGCACAGCATGAGTCAGGGTAAAACCAACTATGGACGTAAACGAAGCCGGCACAGAAGTATGATTATGTGACTGGAATGGTCAACAGACGAACCCTTGCTCGGTAGCTGCAATTCAGTGTTGCCAATTTAGCCAGCTTGTGGCCAAATTGGGCAGAGAAGTGATTGCCCTTAAGATGTATGAGTATGAAGGTATCGATGGATGGACGGAAAGTATGCGAAGCTTAAGTCTCTTTGTTCAATGAAGAACTTTCAACTTGTACGTTTCTGAATAAATTTATTACATTTCAGTGTGAATATTTGAGTTTCAAAATTCTATAATTAATCCCGATAAAATAAGAAATTCATCTTTTGTTAAAAGGAAATAATACCGTGGCTTTAACCGTCAGCCGAAATGAACAGTTTAAAATCTAAGGGCCGATTTCACGTTTACTTTAACACTCAACTCAAAAAAAACAGGTCTCAGATTTACGAGATCGGTCTTAAATAATTCTTCTTTCGGTCTAGAATTTGGTAAGAACGGTTTGGTAGTCGAATCCTATATTTTTTAAATTCGAAATTGACCGTTAGAAATTCAAATTCAAAAATAGAAATAAAATTCTTGATTTAAGAAAAAAAAGTTATTAAAAAAAAGTTTTAAAAAGTTCTTGATGTAAAAACGAGCTGTTACTCTAAGTAAAAATCGCTCTTAGCTCTTACATAAATAAGTCTAGATCATGCTTATTTTGAGTTTTAAAAGTTCTTTAAATAGTCCCGATTCGTGCTTTAACAACACCAAAACGTTCTTGAAATTAAGAATTTACAGATTTTTAAAAACGCTCTTGAATCAAGAATCTCCGTACTTAAATCTAGAATTTTCTAGCTTATTGAAGTTTTGACACTGAAATTTTTTGATTTAAGTACGAAAATTCTTGATTTTTCTTTCAGGGTAGCTATCTGTCTTATAAACTTACGGATAACAGAGTAAATTGTGAGTTTATCTGACACAAAACAGCTATTTAAAAGGAACCAAATTTATGAATTTTCTTGGCATTTTCTCGGACCCACACTATAATAACACGCAAACCTCTATACAGAAAATTACATGGAAATTGTAGGAGAACTTTATCCATTTCTTGAAATAAGGAAAGCAGTCTGACCCTTACTTTATCTGAAAGTGGGGACGAAGTTGATACAAATTTTGTGCACTTACTTTACGTTCAATGTTTAAATACATCTTTTAGTTACTAATAAATCCAATTCGTGAATATGACGTTTTAACTAAAAGCCTAAGGATCTTTAAGCGACACCGTCTGCAGGACAACTGAGATAATTCGCTATTGTTAGATCATGAAAAATAACCATTAAAATGAAATAACGACATATTATCGATATAGAAGAGTATCAAACAACGTGATATAGCGAATATTTCACCATCATTAACTAAAAATCGTATTTTTTTGAGTTATGAGTCTTAAAGTAAGTCAACGATATGTATTTACATGAAAAGAAATGGAACAAATCAAATATGGGCATTTCCGCCAAATGGTCACCCTGGACCGAAAAATAAAATGTAATGTCAGTTTTATATTTAATTATTTTACATGCAAAACATATGCTATGTTAACAAAATCTCTTCATTGCAATCAATTAAGATGAAAAAAAACGACCGGTAATTAATTTAATTATAAAAAAACCAATAGAGATATTTTTCTGTGTAAATACTCGATAGAATTCTACATTAATCCTCTTTTATAATAAACTAGCAATAACCCGTCGCGCTTCGCTGCGCCTTCAACAGTTTAGAACACCTGTGCACCTACTTCACATCCACATCCCACCCACTCTCCACCCAATTCCCACCAGCTTTCCACCCACTTACCACCCACATACCGCCCACTTTCCACCTACATCCCATCTACATCCCATCAACATCCCTCCCAAGTCCCACCCACATACCACCCACTTCCCGCCCATATCCCACCCACTTCCAATCCACTTACCACCCACATTCCACCCACATTCCCACCCACATTCCACCCACTTGCTACCCACAAACACAAATGAATTCTCATTTTGAAATTACAAACTGAGTTTCAAGTCAATCGGGTGAAAAATAGTATTTTCCATGGAGAATTTTCCGGGAATTTTCCGACCGTCAGGTCAAATTTTCCAACTTCAGAAAATCACATTTCAAACTATTTCGCATTCAGCCCTTACAAACCGAGTTTGAAGCCAATCGGATGAAAAAATAGTTTTTTTCATGCAGAATTTTCCGGCCATTTTCCTCGCGGGCGGATTTTCCAAAATCGGGAAAACACTTATCGAATTATTTCGCGTATTATGCTTACAAACCAAGTTTCAAGTCAATCCGATGAAAAATAACATTTTTCCCATACATACTTTTTCGACGCTTTTCCGACTTTTCCGGGTGGAATTTTCCAAAACCCCGTCTTAGTACGCACTTTCACCACTAACAGAAACTCCTGTCCAAATTTCATCTTTCTATCTCTTTCCGTTTAGGCTGTGCGATGATTGCCAATCAGTGAATCAGTCAGGACACTCTCTTTTATATTTATAGAGATTAATCGCTTTAGAATATTCCGTTCCATTTCGCAGACATTTGCATTTCACTAGATTAAGCCAAAGTCGACTTCTATTTCGCGTACGTTCGCGACCACATGTTTATTGCTATCATTATGAAATCTAAAACTCGATAAACCCCGTCTATTGCACTAAACACAGAGCTAACAAAATGCTATCAAATCGCAAAAAAAATAGGAACAATTTTTGTTTTCTGTCTTTTTACACAACATACATACATCAAAAGCATACGAACGTACGTTCGCGACCCGCGGAAATGCCCATATGTAGTTCCGTATCTTCACAAATCTGTTTATCATCAGGTTTTTTGATTTATGTTTTTCTGAGCTAAAACTATGAAGATAAAAGGTAGACAAAGTTTTCGGAATTGTAATAGCCATCAAAAGCTCTTCTTGCTGTTCCAGCTACCCAAGTACGCGTACAAAGTTTATTTTCCATGCTGATATGGACGCAAGAACAAAAACCGATAAAAATTATAATTTTAAACAAATACTGAATACAAACTTGAGAATATTATTTAGAAACTGGCTACGAACACAATTGAAAACGGATGTAAATTGAATACACTCGCGGTACATACCGGTACGTACCAGTATACCGAAATAAAAATCCAGGTAAACGAAATATTCATGTGCAAAATTATATAGAATAAAGTTTTACTTATTATCTTGGAGAGCCGAGAGTGCATCGAATTTAACCCAACAGATTGCTGTTTTTTATAAAACTTTGAATTCTTTTATTTAGTTGAGTTTTCTTGTAGAAAAAACTAAACTTAAGGACATTTTTGCCTCACCCTTGCCAATGAAATGAACCGAACGGAATCGTGTTCTTTTGCAGTTGTATGTATTGCATTCTCAAACAGAAAATGATTCGGTTCACGGTTCGGTTTATGAGCATAAAAAAGCGTTTCAGTTCGGTATCAGAATTTTGATTTCCAGTTACAGAGTTATCCTCTACTTTTGATGGAACTCTGAGGAATAAACACCGTTCTTGTGGTGCCTGCTAATCTGAAGCATCTTGATGCACTAAGACAATCCCTTAACTAAATTTTATACTAAGATTTGGGAAAACTAAATGCCAAAAGTTCATTGGTTTACATTACGACTCCTTAATTTTCCATGTTTTTTGTGCAAGTCTTGAACATTTGTGTGGTAACCACTAAGTAAATTTAAAGCATCTTATCAAGTTCTAGACGCAGAAACTTATTTTCCCAAAACATAATTCTTAATAAAATTTGCATCACAAGTGGTACAAATTCTCGAATTCGCGCCTGAAACTGACTCATTTGCCATTTGCCATCAACTAGTTTCTACCCCCCACACACAAGCGCAGACAGTCGATTGAACCTTGCGATCTTTTGCGGTCTCTCAAGGTCTTTCCCAGCCAATGCATAAAGCCAAAATAAGCAACAAAAAATTAAAAAAAACCACAGCAGGTAAAATTCTAATTAATTTTCGCACGAGTTTCTCTTCTTTGTGCGGCAGCCAAATAAGTCGCCCACCAATCTATAAGCCACACTTAATGCGTCAGTGCCAACCTGTGCCGCCATGTAGTTTGGTCTAACATCACATACATACCAGCGGTCTCATCATTAGTCAGACAAGGCTGTTTGGTGGGCGTTTTTATTTCTCTCCGATATGGATGTGGGTTGTAGTTGGCTACGTGTATGACACAATCATTGGTAAAGATTCGCAGATGCTGCGCTGGTGACTTGCACTTGTTATGCGTGGAGAGTCAACCTACTTTCACCAGAACTTGGTTTCGTTTTCATTGCCTTTTATATGTGTGAGCAGCAATCTCTTTATTTTTGGTTGGTTTCGAGATGACCCAAAACTCTTGAGGCTTCAAGGCATTTGGCAAAACAGAAACAAAAAGCGAAAGTAAAACCGCGACCAGTTTTTTAGGGCTGCTGCAGCCACAAAGACTTCGAATTCGAATTCAAGTTAACGTAAAAATGATGTCATGCCGCGAGTCCGTTGAAAAAGGAATTGCCAAAAAAGTTTCTGCCCTCGACTTCAGACATATCTGTATCGACGACTCTCTGTTTTATGCAAAACAAAAAAAAAAATGCAGCAAATGCAAAAAGTAACCAGACAACTTTGGACCAGCAGCCCAGCCCAGTTTTTAGCTTCCAGCCAACACGCTATTGTCGGAGCGGTGGCTTATGCCGCTTGCATATAACTAGCTGTAATGCCGTTTATTTATTTCATTTACAAAATCCCTGTCAACGGTTTTTAGCCTCAGTCGAGGTTCGAGTTAAGCCTTTAGATTTATGACTCATATTAGTCGCTCAGACGCCGCCAACAACGCCGCCGTCGCCGCCGCCAGACGACAAAAAATAAACCAACACGGAAACTTTTTAAACTGCAATTTGCAACAATTTCAACAATATGGGTGCACTACCTCAAGCACTTCGAAATGGTAATACCCTATCGTGGAAATTTGTTACTTTAAATCAAGATGAAATTGACCAACAATTTCTTGGATACTTGAATAAGAATTTTAATCATAAGAAATAATTTCCAAATTTTCCAAACTAATTCAAAATTTCAAAAAGCTTCAGCTAACGAGGGTAAGGGTATCACAGCAACAATAAAAACCGTTGTGTGGCCAATTAACGGGCATGTCTGCTCGTGGAGATACCGTAAAATTTAACTTTCAAATGCTGTCCAATAGCAAAAAAAAAACAAAACCCGTTGCCCAGTCGTATCCGATATCGTATAACTAAACGAGGCTGCAATCCTATTCCCATATCCCTCCGCTCAAGTGGCACGTTTGTTGCCTAAGTCTTTTGTTTGCGCCCTGTCACTTGCAATCAGCTTTGGCTTAATAACTTCATTTCAATTAATCTAGCAGCCACTGCACACAATTTAAAATTCAATTACGTTTGATGTTTGCCACCGCACAGGGGCGAGCACATAACCATAAATACGAGTATATCCAATGGCGATGGCATCCTGTACTTGGGCATAGTGCTAGCTCATATCCTGTGACTGTGCTAGTAAATTGCAAAAACCGCACATGTTAATCAAGCAATGGCATAGACACCGCACTAACCGCAATTATTAAATTACATTTGCCCATCTCTGGGGGCACATTGAAAGGGTGTGGAGAGTGAGGGGAAATGGGGTGGGGTGGGAATGTGGAATTGGCCACTGGATAGTGTTAATGATATGGTCAACAGTAGTCGTTGACGCGTAGTCGGTTAATTGAAGTGAGTGCGTTTTTAATTTAGGTTGACAATCAGTGGCGGTGACTTTTGAAAAGACAGAACACTGGAGTGGGAACTGAACAGAGAAGGAACAGGCCTGGACAGTGGTTTTTAACCATACCGAACCGTTAATTTGGCTGTTTGGTAACGAAATCTGGCTTTATAAAACTCAACTTACAATTAAAGCTTTTTTTTATTGCTTGCGTTGAAAACTTTGTGTTCCTAATAGATAAAATGTGTGTCAAATTTTGTCTCTATAATTTTCATTGTAGGTTTTTTCGGCTATTATATTAGTGGGTGTTAAAAATCTTTTATATATTTTATTCAAATTGTAATCTACATGTAACAAATGGATCATGGTTTGTTTGTGTGCTTTAAACTTAAAAACGAGAGGACCAAATTGGATACTTAATTCTGCGGGTTAGTTCGTAATTGCTAAGGTTTAGGAAACAAGAAAACTCGGAATGGTTTGTGAGTTCAATTCAATTACAGTTCAACACGTGGCGCAGTAGGCGGTCATTTCATTTATATTACTTTCGATTTGTTTTGTTTTTTCCAGTTGCTTTCCATTCAATTCTAAAAGAAAACGTGTTATTAAAATCAAGGCTGCAAACAGCTTCTGAACCGAACCCCGTAGAACCGGTTCAGTTCGGGTTTTTCGGCGGTCCAACGAACCGGATATTTTTGACTCCTGGAACCTGAACCCGAACCGGACCACTTTTTCGAAAAATTAGGTTCGGTTCACCAAACTATGTAGTTTTTCCAACGCATACAGGGAAATATTGAAAAGAAGGAATCTGACTTGTAAAATTCAAGAAGTTCTCTAACACTTCGACTTTTCTCAAGGTCAGATTTATACTATCACCGTCGGTAAAGCAGCGAGTATTGAGCAGGCGAATTCGAGCAGGAGAACTTTTACTTGGAAGATCATTTTAACAAGAATCACCTTGGCGAGTCTTATTCGAGACCTTTTGATTAAAAATAAAAGAAAGAATAAGAAATGACTAATTCATTTGCTCAAATAGTGACTCATTAAAAAAGACTCGAAAAATACTCCCAAATGACTCGAAAATGAATCGAAACTGATCTGACAAACGGGGTATACTAATCATGAAGAGTCGGGACTAGGGTACCATTTTCTCCCGACAAAAGTATATCCCGAAATAAATATATCAGACAGAGGAGACAGAGAAAATAAAATGCTGGCAGGGGGCATGTAACTATGATTAATGTAATGGTGATGAAGGTTTCTCCAAATAACCTCAATAGAATACCTGGAGGATTCTATAATTACAGTTTGTTGTGCTGCACACTCTCTAAATTTAGTTCACAATTCTTTGAAGGAAGTTAAGTTTGACATTGGTAGGGTTTCTTCCATTTGATATTACAGACATGCTGAAGCTCCAAAAAAAATCCTAATAAGAGATTTCAAAAGACTCATCGTTGGATTGCGAAAAAGAGAAGTTTATGAGAGCAATAGAAAACAAACAAATATAAGAAATGAAATCTGTAAATAAAGTTATAGATGCCTTCGAAATTTGTCAAAGAGAACATACATCGACAATTGCTTTCAAATTTTGGAAAGGTGAAAAAAACCGGGAATTTATAAATATTGTTCTGACTGTACTTATTGTTCCATCAACTCAGGTATCAGTTGAACGGGCCTTTTCAAAACTTAAGTTTGATCTTTATGATCTGAAAGCTAGTATATATGAACAGCTCCTAGAAGATATAGTGTTTACTAACTAAACTAAGCAGTTCTCAAATTTAGTAAATGTCATCGAATGAATTTGACAACTAAAATTACTTATTAAAGTATTGAAAATTACTTAAAGAAATAAGCATTTTTAAATCGAAACTATTCTTTTATATTCAAGCGAACCGAGGTTCGAACCAAAACCTTGCGTTCAGGGGTTACGAGAACCGGTCCGCGAACCGAACCTTAGACTTTACAACGGGTTCGAACCCCCGGACCGAACCTTCTGCAAAATTTTAGAGGTTTGCAGCCTTGATTAAAATGCAATCGGCTCGAATCGTAAAAATTGAAAGTCTTTCGAGACGGTCAGAAGAAATTAACGAAGTTTACTAAAAGCAAGAACGATTGAGAACAGAAATTCGTGCTCGGCAAAGTGATGTAGTGAGATTATAAGATGCGGTTGTTGAACGACAACTTCGGCAGCAACAAATTCTTCCAGTGAACATTAATCGTGCAGCCTTTCAATATGAAACAAACATTTAATACAGTGCGCCCGTATCAGTTCAATTCCGACAGATATATGTGGTGTCTGCATTGCAGACAGTCAGCCTGGACTGTTTTCAGTGGCCTGCACTGTTTAGTTAAATGAGTTGCATTGTTTTCAAATGACCTCGTTTGGTGCTGAAATTATATATTAACGAAATTGTAATAAAACATTGAAGTTAATTTAACTAGCATCAGCGATGCTATGTACTGTCTGTATGTACAATAAAAATTGTGCGCTGTGCGCATAGGTCGTGCGAACCTATGCTGTAAAGGTTTGAAATATGGAGTCTGAAAGACACCTCATGCTGTGCACTCTTTAACCGAGGCACCGCAAAGCCCTCGTCGAGGGGCAACACCATCAGCTTTATCACCCTCCTCTGCTACTGTAAACAACTGGGACCATTTCTTGGCGTTATAACCCGTCGTTTCGAATTTCTTAGTACTCACTTGAGAGGGATCACTGTGGGAACTCAGCACTGTCCTCGCTGCGGTCCACTTTCATCTCTAACACGAAATCATCTGAAGATTTTGTGCTCTACTGAAACTCATTGTTTAATAAAGTTTTAAATATTATACATAAACGACGGAATAGCTTCCCCAGGTAAAATCCACCCAATTGGCTCGCATTTCTAGAGAAGTGAGTCAGCCACATTCGAAATATTTGTCTATATTTTCGACTGCAATTAGATCACTGACAGTTTGAACTTTTTCAAACTGCTTCTTAATAGTCATTACTTAATGCCAGCATATTTAAGAAGTCAAAGAACTGCAAGCAGTAATTTCTTGCTGACGCACCTCATCTTCAACATCATCATCATCATTATTATTATCCGCTTCTTAGACACATCAATCAAAAACTTGTGGTGTTGGTACCAGTACACATTGTTTTTACACATTTTCATTTACCACTAAGAAGGGTGGCCGCTGCCGCCGTCTCCACTTGAACTTGACATTTGATTGTTCTGTTGAAGGAAGTGCCAAGCCTTTTACAATTAGCTTTTTGGAAAAAATCAATCAACGCACCATTTGTAATTACAAAAGAAGCTTTTTGATGCCAGTGTCTCTCTGTGTGTGGGTTGTGGTGTGAAGGCCTCGCCATGTTCCCGCCCACGGTCAATACCACAAACGCCTCTGCTTGATGCTTGTTACCAAGTCATTTGTTAGAATCGCCTATTGAAAACCATATGCAAAGCGAGTTGTTGGGCTTATTTACCAATTGGCATACTACATTTTAATCAAGCTGTGTGAAACCTACGCACGGTTAAGGCCAAATACGTGTGTGAGTGGTTCGATGTGAGGTTCGTATGGAGTCTGAGAGAGCGACACATATGAATGTGTCGCCAAAGCAGTTGTTGACCTTCGTCAAGACACTGTTGACTCATGAGTTGTGAAAATATCTAAAGCCGGATTTAAGAGCGTACAGACTATTTTTTTGAACGGTTTATTTGGGATTGATTTGAAGCATTTGATAATACTCTTTTTTAACATTAGAGAACAATGTTATACCGAGAACCAAGGGTGCAGGGGTCTAATGAGTATGTGCAAATGTATGTAACAGCCAGAAGGAATTAAATCAAACGAATCTCTGAAATGCTAAGAACTAGAGACCTCAAACTCAGAAAATATACTCATTGAGTAAGCAATTTTGTTCCATTTTTGGCAAGACTCCCTCCTCCCTTGAAAATTTACTTCTTAGTTTGGATCTCACACAGAAAGTAGAGCTAAAATTAAGTTCAAAATTGATTTAATGAATGTAAATGTTTCATGTAGTAAAATATTGGAACAATCCTAAACTTCGTGGATTCGAAAGAGCTAAACTGAAGTAAGTAAATCTTTAAATCCTGCATTGAAATACGTTAAGTACGGAAATCCAATGTAAAAGCTAAAGGGCTCATAGTAGACGAGAACAAGTTCAAAACTAAACTAAGAAAATCGTTTTTACTCATACATTCAATCTAAATGGGTATACACAAGCACAAATTATGCTGTGGTGTGTTTCCTCGAAATTCGCTATCAGTTATAGCACTTTCATCAAGAGAAGGGAGCTGCTGAATTGCAGTCAATGTGCCAAGTCTATTGAAGATAGATCCGGGAGGTTCTTGAAAGACAAGACCAGCCTGCATTATGGTGTTGTTTGCGTTCTCTTTTTATAGTGGTGGGCAAACAACTAATGACCTCGAGCCGGCTTGAACTTGCTAGTTCGAAAATCGGTAAAATCTGTTGTTAAAAAAGTTGCATAATGTTCTTAGTGGATACTTTTTGGGGGTAAAAATGAGTTTATATATCATGCTCGGGCATTATTGCACCAATTATTTTTCGAAATGAATATAGTTTATAAATCGAGCTCAATTTAATCTCCAATATTCTTGCACCAAGTCGATTTTAAATCAAATCAAGTTCGTAAATCGAGCGTAAATCCATGTCGCACCTTCTTTAATAGGACTGACTGATCGAGTTTACACCGTGTGCTGACGAAATAAGCCTATAAAGTAGGGATCAAGACAAGAATTCTGGGATTGGAAACTGCGACCTCAAATCAACCCTCTCGTACTGAGTTTGAAAAATACTGCATTGTCCGACTTCTGACATTTTTTGGGCTTGATTTTAGTTATCTCGATCTATCAGATAAATAATCGTAGAGTTATGAGCAAAATAAATAGTTCTGAGCAAACAATGATATCGGCAGCCGCCACCATACACAGTACTACAGTGATGTGCATCACTTTACACAGTTTGTCTGGCGCCACATTCAAAGGTTATCAGTTATATACAAACTTTGACAGCCACTGGGACAAAAATCCTTCTTACTTGCTTTTGATATGTTGATGAAATTCCACGTATCAATTCACATTGGATAAGACTTTATTACTCATAAATAAAATCAACTTTGGAGTCTTACCTGAAAATATAGAAAGAGAAAGAAAATGATGAAATACATTAAATTATATTTTTTAACTGAAAAATTTATGTTCTATTCTTTAATAATTTTCTATTTAGATATAAGGCAGTCGGCAAACTTATTTATTTATTTTCCAAAAATTAGTTTTAAATTTCCATCAACTTATTTTACAATTATCCCTACCTAAAACACTGTATAGATCTATGATAAATATTGCCCATCTGTTGGCAACTTTGTTGCTTCAGTCTTGCTTCTTTTCTCAGCTAATTGGTGAGCAAAACAGCGAACAAGAGCAATAATGTACCGCAGACAACAAATAACAACATGTAATGAACGCAGCTTACAGTTTTTTGTTTTTTTTGCTCTGCCAACATGAATGAAAAGTTAAGTAAATTGGCCCCAAGTCGGCGTCGTTGGTACGTCGGGACATGGACAATCAAGGTGGTCGTGGATGCAAAAAAAATATATATATATACACAACAACAACCACAACATTCACTCCGAAATATATATAAACAATAAATTGTTGGCCTGGACCTGGAACCGGGGCAGGGCTCAAAATTTATGCCATTTTAAAGCGAGAAATGAAACACGCCCCAAGTGCATTACAATAAATTACAGAAATATGAGAGTATACGGGTCTCATTCGTTGGCTCTATTATAAAGCAATTAATGCTCGATTCGCTTCATTTTGATTATTTCAATAATTCATATAAGAAAGAAAGAAAAGGAAATAAGCGCATAATTAGGACGCACGGGTGGGCCATAGAGAGGAGTCTCCATTTGCGGACCGGGCACGACTTCTCGGGGGCTCATTAAAAATGGCCAGCTAAAAATAGCAACAAACATTTGTTGTTGTTCTCTGTGGAACATCCTCACATATTTTCATATTAATTATCGTGGCCCCAACTCCTGCTCCCAACTCCCAAGTATTCTCCAGGGGCGCACAGATGCAAAGCACACAACGATATGGACAGCGGCAGCGAATTGTCGCTGCTGTGCAGATTTCGCCGATTGTCCCCGCCATTGACTTTTAGCGATAATTAACACCTAGATACGAGAACTACTATAAACCAAAAATGCAAACAACACAACCTGCCAGCTGCAAAACTAAGAAACTTGTCGCTGTTTTTTCATGCTTGCTCCTTTACATTTAGTTTATTGCAAGGTAAACTGGAACTTTGCTTATTGATTTGCATTTTTTTAGTCCAGGAGTTGCGTTCTTCTTCTGGTTCTGTATCGACTAGATTTAGTTATTTTTGTATATTTAAATTGCTTGTAGTGTGTACTTGAGGAATTTTTCAAGGCTTGAAAATGGGCTGGCACTTGTTGGCATTTTTGTTTCGCCGGCTATAAGAATGAGGTCCCAGTTACACATGTTATTTTGCCTTGAACTGTAGGGACAATTGAGAGACATTAAATATGCAGTTTGATTATCTTGAGAACTAAATGGAAGATATTCAAATGCTTCAATTTATTTTATATGTCAGCAAAAGTATTGTAACCAAATGTAAGCCCAAGCCCAAATTACAAACCTGCATAGAGAAGAATAAACGCAGGCGATTGCAAAGATGAACTCAGTAGGATTAAGAAATAAATTGCGTCATTATTGATGTGGACAACTCGGTATCTCCTGATCTTGGAATCGTAACAGACTTGTTCCAATCTTGGCTGAAGTATCTTATGTAGGATGTTAAAAATAGTAATAATACATTTTTGGTATTTTAAACTAAATTTGATAGTTTGTATTATTTTCGGTAAATGATTTGTCTACTTTTTTGTTAGTATTTTTGATGTAATCTGCCATATTAGCATTTAAGGGTATTTTGTATTCTCATGTCAATCTAGTTACAAATTCAAAATTGATTTGTCAGCCATCAGACACTCCGCTTTGAAGAAGCAAATTTATTTGTTAAATTTAAATTCCTAAAAAGCATGTCAAGTTTGTTGCTTAAGTCATTCGTTTTTAGATTTTACTTTGTGTTCAAAATTGAAGTTTTTTTTTGCTTAACTGTTGTCGTCTTTAATGCCCACTTTTCTTGTGAAACTACTGCTGCTCCCTCTCTTTGGTTGTGGCTCATTTAATTGCCATCATCTTTGGTTCACCCACGCAGTTGAGAGAGTCAAGGCAAATTTACAGTCATTATCTTCATAATTTCTTTTGCGTACATTCAGTTGCAACTCGCACGCAAAACCCCATAACACATAAAGTGAAAGTTTTGCACCTTTTGCCACACAGCTAACGCATCAACAGCAACAAAACAAGCAGAAAACCCATTCATTTAAGTTAAGATGAGCCACGAACTTGTAAAGAAAACAACAAGAAACCCCAAAACACAACCCACGACAACTTGGTAAGACAATGAATTACAAATGACTCTGACAGACTAGTACAAACTGGCGCTGACTGACAAATGAGACTGTGTCAGAGACTGTGGCGCCATTACACGGTAGCTTTTGTTGTTTTGCATCCATAAAACTGGCAATTTTGCGGACCAGAGAAATTTGGTGCGTCTGCAATTCCCAAACTAAATTAAACAACAGTCGCATTACTCAAAGATCTCCGAGTTTTGTTTTGATTATTTGATTTCTTTTTTTTGTTTGGCTTTTTTGGGGGAAGTTTAAGCAACCACAAAAAGTGTGTCAAGCTAGCATTTTGAGCAATTATTTGTCATATTTTCTATTTATGTTTGTGTTCAAATTTTCGAAATGAGATGCAGAGAAAATAAACAAAGTGACAGGGCATCTTCTCAAATTTATATTCATCTTCGTCTTCGTATTTATCTTCATTTCGGCTTGGGAGCTTATATTTTTTTTTTTACTTTTTGCACAAATGAAAGTGAATATTTGTTAGCAGCAATTGTGTGGACTTTTGTTGAACAAATACTGCATTTGGCGACAGGAAAAAGCTCCAGCCATTTGTCATGTAAATTTTATCGCTTCATTATTTGGCACTAAATGATGTCAGAGATTTTTTTGTAGAAAACGTTGTTTTACACGTACAATATTTGTACTTTTTTTTTTAAACTATTATTCGGTGAGTCAATATTTTATTTTTATTTCAATTGTCAATTTTCTATGAAAAAGTATATGTCAACGAAAAGATAATGAGCGCTAACATATTGATAAGCTTTGTAATTTTAGAAGAATCTTCCTTAAGAAGATGAAAATTTATTTAATATACACTTGCTAAATGCATCCTGGCGGAAGATTTTTAGAACTGCAATAAGCTATTCTTTTTAATAGTTTAAGGAGCATCTGAGGATTGAAAGATTTGCTTGCTAAACAGGAGGGTATAATGGGTCTTTTTAAACCTCTATTTGATTAATTATAAGTCGAAAGCCCCATGGGTCCAAACCAACTTTTTCTAAAGTTATTTTGACTGTTGTACACAAAACCTAGTTATGTTTCATGACAGTAAAAATATATTAAATGTGAATAAAAGACCTCAAACACAGAAGTCAGATATGAAATGGTTCAAGTTTTGGTAAAAAAAAACGGCAGACTGACAAGTTTTAAAATTAACTCAGCACTTTCAGGACACAGGTGGAATTTCATTTTACGCTCCAATTTAAAGTTCACCTCAAACTTTAAGCTGATTGTTATTCTTAAGCGTCACTTATTTTGATCTTCACATTACACTGTAATGAATACAGAAAAAGTAAACGATATCAATAAACCTCTTGTGAAGAATGAAAATATTATTCTGCCTCCACTCCACAAGCCAATTTGAATTGGGGATAAGAAAAAAATTTGGTTAATTATGTTAAATCCAACAATCCGAAGCCAAAATAAAGAGCGGTACGTTCGTAAGTAAGGAAAAGTAATTTGTCTTTCCACAATGTCTGTGAAATGCACTTTCTAAACTTGCAGCTTGACGACTTCCCTGAAAATTTGTTTGCCTAAACAAGGACAAAGGCTTCACCAGGAAATTATGTCTGTGTGAGCACAGGTATCAAGGCATTTGGGATATTAATATAATGGCAAATTATTGTTAGGGCCTCATTCGAGATACTCAAAGAAACGCATACAGCCGCAAAAGTTGTAGTCTTTATTTTGAAGGTGTTTTAAATTAAATTGGTTGGTGTTGCAAAAAAGTTTTATTATTACTCTACACAGAGAAAAAAAAGATCCCCCTAGAATGGATATTCAAATATCCACTTTAAGATCCATTTTTTTAAAATATCTTTTTCACATTTTTCAGCTCCTTTGGATGAAGAATAAAGATCAATTAAATATTTTTTTTTATGAAATATCCTTTTTAAGCAAAAATAAATCGATTTCGAAAATATCCAATGGATCCCAAAAAAGGATACTTAACCATCCAGTTCAATTGGATACCGAAAATATCCTATCCTTTTTTTTCTCAGTGTACCATATCAATAAAATCATTCACTCAAAGTCGGAAATAACTGCCACAGCGGCATCTGATTTATACTTAAATTTTGTTGATTTTTTTTAAAACTTAATTAAAGTAGTCATTTCATGTCCGATTTCTGTGTTCGAGGGATTTTATTAAAGTAACTAAAATGTTTTTACTGTCAAATTAAAAAAAATTTACATTGGACAAGAGTCCCTGCTGAATGCCATTGATAGCAGGCTTTCAGATATTATTTGGCTTCAGTATTTTTTATCATAACAAAATACGTGACTTAAATTTTTACATACACAAACAGAAAATTTTATGTGAAAACTTATACTAAGGTAGGTAGATCCAGCAATAACCGATCACAGCTTTGGTTTGATTCCCTTTTAGAAATCATAAATGTGAAATTTTAAAACCGCAATCGGCAATCACTGCATTTAGCAGGTAAACCCTACAATCATAAATCACAAATCGGAAATCGAAAATATTTAAAGAAAAAACCGATTTAATGAAATGTTTGATATGAAATGTTGATATTCTGGATTATTCTAATGGGGGAAGACATACTTTCATTTTGTCGAGCAGCACATGATTCCTTTCAAAGACTAGGAAAATCTCCTTGCGGAAGAGATAAGTTAAATTAACCAAGCGGTACACATAAAAAGTCGTCAAAATAGTTCAACACATACGGCCCTGTTCCGAATTCCGAGTCGGTTTTCGTGTAAACGTTGTCTTTTCTTATTTAAATTTTACAAATAAAAATGGAAGGTGCGAAGAATGTCTGTGGTTACTAGATCGGGTCGTTTCTTTTTGACGAATTGATTCCACTTGACATTGAGCAGTCGGTTTCAATTGCTTAAGAAATTCCGATTTTCTTAAAACCGGATCTAGTAACCATAGATCTGATTGTCAACTTCCATGTAACATTGTTCAATTGGTATTTCACTTGCAAACGTTTACACGAAAACCGACTCGGAATTCGGAACAGGGCCGATAGCTTGGAACTTTGTCGGATTGGGGACTGAAGAACGACTACAGGGCACACAATGCAGTTCAAGCTGGCCACAGAATAAGGATATATATACGGGGGTGCCAAAGAAACCTCTTCCAACCAAATTCCAACCAAATTCCAATTCTTAGGTGCCACAGAAATTTCATTTGGTAGGTTTCTAACCTCCTGTGTGTTGTAAGGAGATTTGTGAAATCGCTTTTTAAGTGGCTCCACCTATCAATGGTCAGCGCCATCTACTTGACAACCAGCGGATTAAGGGCTGCAATTTATACCTGATGCTTGGCGCCAACAAATTTTTAAATTTTGCTTTATATTAATGAAGAATATGAACTAAATTTAAATTATATTTTAAAAAATGCAACATAAAACATATTAGACAATCAAAAAATTTCAGTTAAACATCAAATTAGCCCGTAACTAAAAATAGGGAAATTTTTTGGCGAGAGATTCAGCCCTGTTTTTAGAGATGGAACTTCAATTGGAACATCTGCTGTTCTAACTAGATTTTCTAATAGGAAAATGAAATCTCTCGAAGTTCTGTGGCACCCACGAATTTTTTGAGAGATTTACAAATCAACCGTATGCAAATTAAAAAATTTTTTCTCCCCCCCCCCGAAAAAAAACTTATTTTTAAAGTGTTGCACCCCAAAATAGACATAAAATTATATACTTGTTTTTTTGCACGAGTGATTAGTCAATCTGAGAAGCTTAAAAAATGTTCTGTTAATACGAAAAATAGACTATCAAAGTTTCTCATACATGAGTTTTTGGACAGCCAACTCATAGCACACTGAGTAGTTTTTCAGCCATTTCAAATGATAACTCAAACAAGTGTAAATATAGCTTTATGAAAGGGAGGCCGAAAATTGAAAGAATATTCTTACAGCTGAAGTCGGTGGGTCTTTTGAACCTCACTTTGAATTTAAGCTTATAAAAATTGTTCTTATAATTTAAAATAGATAACAAATAAATTTAAAAACAATAACACAAATTAACGATCCTTTTAGGCTTTGTAAAATTAATTTGCTTGGCCTTGGACTGACGGACTTTGGCTGATCATTTTTTTTTTAAATATTGACAACATGTACTTGAGTGTCTTTTCAAGTAAGATTACAAATTAAAAATTCACAAATACTGTTTATGCTAATTTAAATAATGTCGGTTTAAGCTATACATGACTTCAAAAAAATAGTTTTCACCATATTTTGACTTTAAAAAAATTGTGTAATTATACTAGTTTACAAAAATAAAAAAATAAATGACCCATTTCAACTGAATTATTTTTGTAGTGTAGTTTGGAATGGTGATCTCAAAAATGAATTTTAAAAATTTTTTCATGGCTCCGTTTTTGATATATGAATTTTTTTTACTTTTTCGGTAGGTGCTCTTACATTTTAAGCCATATCTGACTTCACAATTGTCAGATAGAGTCAAGCCAGATATGAATCGAAAGGTAATTCAGCTGCCAGCTATAGCGTAGAACATTGTTTTAAAATCGGTTAAGTAGTTTTGATTCAACGACCAAATATAATTCCAAAAAATTCAATTTTTGCTCAAAAATGCAGGAAATTTCATTCTTAAACGCCTAGAAAAAAAATAAAAAAATCCAAAAAATTATTTTTATTTTTTCTACTTAAGACTCGCACTTTTGCGAAGACAATAAGGTATTGGTGAGGAAAATCGTGTCACACGTACCGTATATGGATCAAATTGAGTACAGGAAATAACATTCAAATTTGGGTATTTTGTGTGTTCACAAAAAATAAACTTGTATTTTTCTTCGTCTTTTGGTCACTTAATGAAGTTAGCGAAAAGCCAGAACAAAAATTATAATCAAGAACCGAACAAAAGTCGAAGCAAACGGAAATTTATTTTTGAATAATCGCGAAAATACCACATTTTTTTGCACTAAATTGCTCACAGCTCCTGTGTTTGTTCATTGATTTTGATAATCGTTATCTGGTTTTCTTCGTAGAAGTGCGATTTTTAGTAGAAAAAATAAAAATATTTTTTTTTTTTTTATATTTTTTTCCAGGCGTTTAAAAATGAAATTTCTCGCATTTTCGAGCAAAAAAATCGATTTTTTTTAAAATAATTTTGGTTTTTGTATTCAAACTGCTAAGCCGATCTAAAAACAATGTTTTACGCGATTACTGGCAGCTCAATTACCTTTCGATTCATATCTTGTTTGACTCTATCTGACAATTAAGAAGTGAGATATGGCTTAAATCGTAAGAGCACCTACCAAAAAAATTTCAGTAGAAGTGGGTCTTTTTGGCTGTAAACTGGTGTTATTAAAATATATTTTCCGCTGTTTCAAGATTCATCCAAGTCTCAACTCCTAACCAAAATAAAACGAACTTTTCACACATTTTTCACACACCACTTAAAAATTTGCAACATAAACGTTTGAAAACCAAAATGCTTACCATTTTATTCATCAAATTTCGGCTTAAATCAGTTCATACTGCCAACAGCTGCCAACGAAAAAGCCAACGCCAGTGAAACAACTTTGATATTTCTTACTTGGCTGCTGCCCAAGCAGCTGCCAAACCGAAAAACACACACACACACTCACACACAATCAGAGGTATTTTGCACAGGCACTGGGTTGAATTTTCTTCTTTTTTGAACACTTTAATAGTGGATGTTTTGCGCGCGTTTTTCCAAACAATTTTCACAGGTAAAATTTTTTTTAAATTTGAGAAAAAATACGCCTAAGCAACTTTCACTGCAATTAGACGAATATGGCTGAAATTTGCTTAGATTTTCCTACACAAATGTTATCCAACAGAAAAAGAGAGGAAGAGAACCGCACCGCACGCGCGCTGAAAACGAACTGAATGTGCAGAGCTTGAAACCGAGCCGGAGTGGAGACTTGAGACTTGGCTTTGGCAGAGTGAGTGAGTGAGTAAGTAAGTAAGTAAGTAAGTGTGTGTGTGTGTGTATGAGTTGCTGTTAGGCAACAACTTTGCTGCCCACACGCTGCTCTGCTCTGTCGCTGGTCCATTTTTGGTTTGGCAGAAAAAACCAGGCAATAATTTTTTTCTTTCTTTTTGTATATGCCTCTGCAGAAAAAAAAAATAGCGCTTTGTGGCTAACTTTTGATAGTTGTTGGCTTCCAGTTGCCAGTTGCCAGGTTTGACTTTTGATTGACGTAATTTTTGCGCTTGATATTCACTTGAATTTCTGGTATTTCAACATTTAACTGTTTTGGTGTCAGGCGCACATTACACGCCCACAACACCCACACACACACTCACACACACAAAATGGTGGGCGTTTCTTTTATAATTTTATTTAAACATTTTATTTCACAAAGTTTATTTTCTTGAACTTTCGCTGCCTGCCAGGGAACTGAACCATATGTGGGAGTTAATGTAGCATTGACTCACTTGATCTGCTTGGCTGACTTGGCTTATGGTAATTAACCCGCTTAAAAATCAAAAGACTTAGGCAACGAACTTGCTTTTGAAATTCAATTTACAAGGACCAAAACACCTTATCACTCAGAAATCTTTCACTTTAAAGCAATTTCCGCAATTTTACGGTAATGTTTTTATTTTCGTTTCTTTTTTGCTTCCTTCTGATGGTTTCGACCCCGCCTGCACCTTAATTTCTACGCCCCGCAATTATTTTGATGCATTAAATGAAGTATGAAACAACATAAACGCAAAACGTGTGCCACATACCAAAATGGGCAAAAATTAACAAGCATAATTAAAAATGCACGCACTGGGCATGGCTAAATAGTAGCATGGGGTAGGCCTACATGGTGTGCCAGCTGGCTGAGATTTAAGACAACAGA
The DNA here is from genome assembly GCA_018904235.1 of Lordiphosa stackelbergi. NCBI lineage: Eukaryota > Metazoa > Arthropoda > Insecta > Diptera > Drosophilidae > Lordiphosa > Lordiphosa stackelbergi. Next base: position 21,204 of record JAEIFU010000277.1, on the reverse strand, counting down.
AGGAAGGGTGAGATTGAACGCATTGATCAAGGGATTCTTTTATGATGATTTTCCAAATTATTTTCCAATTCCGAAGAGAAGAGAATTTTCCAAAAACCTAAAACCCTATGTTTAATATTTCGCACATCGAATCTAAAGTCAATCGGATAAAAAAATTATTTCTCTGTGCAAACTTTTCTGAGAATGTTGGAAATAAAATAGGGTTGCCGGATATTTAGATAAAATCTATATCGATATTTTTTCGATATAGAAAATATTTTTCACCATCGATATTTTCGTCCTTTTCCATAAATAATCACATCTTTACAATAAGCATTTCTATGGAGGTCATTAAGGTGACTTTTGTGTGTGTTTATTTCATAATCTAGAGATTGGAGCTCCAAATCAGGGAAAAATATAGATTAAGAATCGATTTCTCTATTTTCAGATAGCTGCTATGTGCCAGATAAACTTAAAATTTACTCTGTTATTTCTCAGTTTTTGTAAGAGATAGCTCTATGTAGTAGAAGTGAAACCGGACTTAATGCATTTGTATAAGTTTAACAGAAGACAATAAGTTCACACTAGCAAGTTTCGAGGTCAGATTATATTGCACTTAACTTTCAATATCAACACACAACGCCACAAAAAAAGGCTGGTCAATTTGGCATTGTCTTTTTTCTGCCGAGTTTTTCAACTTTCAAGCTGCAGATTTGCAGATTTGCAATCGATGGGCAAATACTACTGAACATAGAACTGAGTGTATAGTCCAGCCTCCCTTGTGGTGTTGAATGTTCCTACTAACAGTAAGGTGGAAACATAACATGACCTCGAGCCGGCTAATATTTGCTAGTTTGATTATTATAAAGGGCGTAAAAGGAGTCTCGATTTATATTTAATTTATTCAGATCAATAGAAGTTGTGGATACTTATTCATGATGTTATATCAATAGGATTAAGGAAAGATGATTAGCTCAAATTTAAAACATATTTTTATGTATAAAACGTAGAGCAAATATTTTTTGACACACTAAAGAATGCACTCTGTAAACCTCACTTTATCACCAAAATATTAGGGCTGTCGAAAAAATGATCGATATATCGAAATATCGATATTTTTGTCCAAAATGAAGAATATCATTATCGTTCGGTCACACTGTTGTGAATAACTGTTTCGTGTGCGCTGGACATTTAAGGCAAATTGTTTAAAAGTTATTTTATTAAAGTTGATGCACAGAAATCGCAGTGCAAGCTGTGCAATAAAGTTGGGAAGACCAGTGGCAACTCAACAAATATAAAGGTGCACTTAAAAGCAAAGCTTGGCAGAAATGCAACATATCAACGGCAAATGTAAGTATATGTATATCATTTTGAATTCTGGGAATTTGTGTTCTTCGTGTGTGGAATTGGCGGCTATTTATAAATTTTTTATATTGCGGCTGCACATTAAATGTACTGGTATTGAACATAAATACATATGTATGTGCATAAGGGCATAAACAGGCTCGGACTTGTTCAATTTCCGGAAGCTCTAAATTTATTTAAAATCTTCGATTTTTTTTACATGAAAATTCCACCAAACCAGACATTAGTAGAGCCTTCAAAGGTAAATATGAAAACTAAATAATAGAATTTTTTTAACAAATAATGTACGTGTGTCTGTTTGCAGATAATGGACGTAAATCAAATGAAATATCGGAAGCTGTGTTATGTATGATATGTAAGGACAATCTTCCTGACCTCTGTTGATGAAATAATCGAGGAAATCAAAAACTTCAAACATCGTAAGTAAATTGCCAAAATAATAAATGAAAGTTTGAAAATCGATTATTGGCTTGGCATTATGCAGCTAGCCGTGATAATGATAATGAGTTTGTCTCTCTTGTACATTTTTGCAATAACATGTATCTTACTTCAATTTATGCATCTATTTTAACCTATTATGGTCTCGCGCTGACTTTGTTAACTTCCTAATAAACTGAGCTTTAACATCCAATATATATATTTTTTAGGAATCATCATTTAATGCATCTAATTACTCGCTCTCTGAAAACGTAATTTTTGAAGGATCACTCTTCGCTTATCACAATATTGCGATGCTAACTCAACAATCACCAGGACAGGAGAAGAAATTATTGGATCTGTATTTTAATTTACCGTTGCTTGCCCTGAAACGGGACCCTATAACCGATGAGCACATAACTCAACTCGTCTTCCTAAAATCTTTGTCTAACGATTGTTGGTAAAATCATAAGTTTTTAAGTTTCGAAGATTTAACTGAATAAGTTTTTTTTATGCTTTGTTGTTCGAATGCTCTAGTTTGAAAGATGATGAATTAAAAAAGTAAACACTGCATTCGTTCCATAAATAAAAGTTTTCAGAACTTCTTATGTTATAAATATTTGAAATAAAAAATAAATATCTTTTGTTAATTTAATAAATATACATTAAATCTATATTTTTTTTGCGCAGTCATTGTAGTTCTTATTACGCGTCAAATGACGCCTCAATTACCTCAATAAACCTGTTCATTGTTAAGATCCGGGCTTTTACTGAAAAATATCGAAAATCTCGATTATATAGATGTTTTTGACACCAAAATATTTATATTGAAATGATACTTTTTCAATATCGCCTAAAATATTGATATAGATATTTTTGAAATATTCGACAACCCTACAAAATAAATTATATATATGTTATTCGATCGATATTATATTCGATCGTTTTTTTTAAACAAATATATCGATATAATTTCCGGCATCAAACTTTTTTTTCACTTTTATCTCCATTTGAAACCAAACTTTTTAGCATGCTTCGAAAATACGTTGAATTAGTTTCACAGTTCTCTCTTTAATATCCGGCTCGAAGGACCAAAATGTTCGTTTTGGACTGTTTTATCAGTTGCATTAATCAAATAAGCTCGGGTGGTGTCTTAATGCTATAAACCTTCATAGTTCTTACAGTACCGTCGGTAAGGTCCTTCTTCACTACATTCCCCATTTCAAATTGTTCCAATTCAAATTTCTGGCCTAACCAGTCATTTGTAAGCTCAAACTGAACAATGCCCACAAATTCAACCGTAAAGAGTTTTTTCTATTGACAAAATATTTTGCCTTTTCCCTTTCAAAATTCAATCTGAAGTCAACGCTCAGAGCCCTACCAAAATAGGCAACTCTGCCACAGGTGCAACAAGTGGCCGCTTGTGCAACAGCAACATAAAAGAAAGAAAAAAACCCACACGCGTCGTCTACACTTGGCATATTTAACACATTTAATGAAAAGTCAACAAAACATCAGTATTTATGAAGCGACTTGAGCTAGAGTCAAAGCTGTAGTCCAAGTCCCAGACGCCTGCAGCTGGCGCCAGAGCTTCGGTCAGCTTGTTGGCTTTATTAAGTTGCTGCTGTTGTTGTTGTAGTTGTCTGTTTTTATTAATAAGTCATATTTTTATATACATATATATAAAGCAGAGGCAGCCCCGTATAATTTATGTTGTTTGCCCAGCGCTGCCAGGCAGAGAGAATGATGACAAAAAGACGAATGTTAAAGCTGGGCTGGACCAAGGGCAGAGCAAAACGGTTGGTTGGCAGGTGTGTGTGCTTTTTTTTCTTTAAATATTCACTCACTCATTCATTCGCCTATTAAATTCATTCATAAATAAAATGACTAAAGCTCAAAACTCGGTTGATTAATTTAATGCAGCGTTTTATTTTTTTTTTCAAGTAGAAAAAGTGTGCCAGTGCATTTAGCCAGCGAGACTGCAACAGGTTGAGTTGATTGTGTAAGTATTTTTTATTTGTTATTGCCACAAATTGTGGGCGAAAGTGAGTATATGGTGGAACAATTTTCTGCTAATTTTGATCAGTCCATAGATTACGTCAGCATTTCAGTTTTCATCACAAGCAAATTTAAACAGCGGCTAATTTTTCCATATTTCTACACAATTTTCACAGCTGTTTAAATGTTGAATTGCCAATTGCAATGTACAATAAATTTGCCCGACGGAAATACCTAACACGAGGTGCACACAACGCTATGTGCCGGCAGACTGACTCTCCTCTCAGTTGCTGCAGTTGTTAGCCAAGTTAGCTGGCCAAACAGCTGACGAACAAACATTCAAAACAACAAAAACTAGTTTCGTTCGCATTTAATTGTCTCTGGCATTTGAAAAATCGCAGTCTCAGTGTGTATAACAGTTTATAATTTACAAACTGTGCTACACTGAGAAATCAAACGATTTTTCTATCGAGAGGCAGAGAGTGAGAGAGAGAGGGAAAAGAGCGAACCCAATTTGTTATTGTTATTGTGTTTGTCAAGTCAACTGATAAATTGACTTGATATTGAATATAAATTAATTATGGTTTCACGAAAATTGGCACAACTTTTTGTGGATTAGACAAAATGTCAGAAGAGACGGGTACTTGCAAAACCATTTTCAAATTTATAACTATTTTATTCTAATCAAGATAAAAATGAGGTCACCTTGCAGCAGAATATTTATTTATAATAATATTTCATAAACAAATCAAACTGGTTGGGAATTATGAATGACGCATACATTAATCTCAGTCACTATTTTTACTTTTAAATATATATTTTGTAGGTTTTTTGAAAGTTCTTACGCTGGTTTATAGATTGATTTGGCTGATCATATCATTTATTAAGAAAATGTAGAAATGGGAAATTCTAGGGAAATATCATTGAAGGATTATGTTATAATAGCTAAAGTATTTCGGTTTTCTTTTTATAAGTTTGTTAGATTTCTCAAAGCAAAAGCAGGAAATCAAACCGTAACCCAAACCGGAACCAAATACGGAAACAATATTTTTCTATTTTTTAAAACCTGCATTAGAGAACGAAAATTTGGGGAACTTGTCTTGGTTGTGAAATAGAAAAAGAAGATGAACTGAAACGGTGTTTGGGAAAGTATTTAGAACTGCGTACAGTGTATTTAATATTCCATAAAATTATTGTATTTAAAGTTCTTCTTGCTGTTGTTGCTAGTCAAGTAAGTTCAAAACGACGAGATTTTGGGGTAAAGTGTTTCTTTATTTCATTCACTTTTATTAATTTTTTTCGTTCAGTCAATCTTGATCAGTCTCTCCTGTTAATTCACTTTTGTTCAGTGAGTTTATTATATTTTACTAGGACTTTTACTCAGATGTTCTTTGTTTTGAATGTAGGGCAACTGTGTGTTAAACAACTACCTGCTATGGAAGTTTCAACCTTTTTTCATTAAAAATGCCAAATTTGGAACCATTTTACTGAGGTGGCTAGTAAAAATGTAAAATGCTGCAGTGTGACCAGATGTCAGACTCTATGAAAGGTGAAATTACTTTCAACAAAGGAGCTTAAAGTTGCTCACTATGCAGATTTCGTCCCTTTCAATACACGTTTTATGGCGAACCTATACTTTTGGTTTGACTCTCTTTGTTACTCAATATGCGTATTTCTACTTTTTATATCCTTGGAGAGGGTATATTGAAATTGTCCGGATGTTTGTAACGCACAGAAGGAAGCATCTCCGACCACATAAAGTATATATATTCTTGATCAGCATGACGAGCTGAGTTGACATAGCCATGTCCGTCTGTCCGTCCGTCTGTTTCTATGCTATCTCCTCCCTCAGTTTTAAAGCTATCGTAACCAAACTTTGCACGAAGTCTTTTGGTACAAATACGCTGCACATTTGTCGGAACCGGCCGGATCGGATGACTTTAGCATATAGCTGCTCCCAAAAAAATTGTATCAATTTCAATTTGAAACAGGTGTCTCAAAGTGAAACTGAAACTAGTATTATTTTTTTTTGTATCAATGTAAGCCTAGAAAGTATTACATTGAAACTTAGAATATTATTTTGATGCGCAGAAGTATCAATTTAAAACTAGGGATGTCGAAATATCGATATCGAATACTTGTTGAATATATTTTTGGTGTGTATTTTTATAAGATTCGGCCACAAAAAGGGAGATTTTCTGAAGGCATTCTCTTGGATATTACTAGTATTTCTGACATTACTAATATCCAAGAGAATGCCCTTAGGAAACCTTCATTTGTGTCCAAAAACAAAAAAAAAGTATTCATAAAAATATCGTCAAAAGTTATTCGATATCGATATTTCGACAACCCTATTTAAAACTAATCAACTTTTTTAAGTTCGAAAATTCGAAGAATGTATGAATTGTACAAGGAAACATGCCGAATGTGGCAGCTGGCGATGCTTGACATGTCACATTTGGTGTTTTAATTTATTTGCAAACAATTCAATATGTAGTTAAAAGTAAAAGCTACGGAGGACCCTTACCTAGACGACGTGATGAAGATATATAAACGGATTTCAAATGGAGTAAACTTACAATATAAGCTTAAGAATAAATGTTGTTCTGGTTCTTTTTTGCCAACATATGTAAATAACAAATGTAACTATTCAGGCAGGACACATAACAAGACACAATGTGAAGAGAGCGCGAAATCGTGACTGTGTCTCTCTCTAACACACAGTGATATATGACTTCGGAAAGCTTTTGGTGAGGATTGCGGAGTATGTACGTGCCCCAGGGGCTTTGGCTGAGGGACTCTGATGTACGGGTTCCAGCAAGAGGCAAACCCATATAGTGACTTCTGATTGTACAACATTCGCGTGCACACGAGGCATGCAGTGGGAGACCACTGTTTCTCTATAGTGAAGTGTCCACACTTGACGAATTTAATTTATTAGTGTAAATAAAATAAATTATAAGAGTTTAAGATAAAAACAAAGTGTTTTAAAATGTTAAGTACTAAGTTTGTAAAGAACTGAATTTATTTGATAAGAAATAATTTTAAGTTGATAAAAGCTAGTTTCAAAATGATACTTAAAGTTAGATAATTGAAGTGTCAAAGTAATAAGACCTAGTATCAAATTGATACTAAAAATTTAATACCAAAAAGTGTCATCCGGATACTCGTTAGTATCAAATTGAAATCCTCGAAAGATCATGTTAATACTTTCGAAGATATCAATGTGATACTTGGAGTATTAGAGAGAATTCGATACTCAATAGTTTCAAATTGATGTCTAAATTGTGTCACTTTGATGACAACTTTTTTTTGAGTGTGCCATAGGAACGATCGGTTGAAAAAGTGGTTCTAGTGAGAAAAACTTTTTTTTTTTTCAATTTTTTTAAAAATATTATTTGGCTCAACTACAATTTTAGAGAGTTTGATCAAAATATATATTATATATAGCTATATAAAAACTGGAAAATAAAGAAGGAAAACTGCAGAAATATATCATGCTCCAAGGGTATTTAAACATCGGTCGAGCCGAAGTTAGCTTTCCTCTATTTTTTTTTTTTTTTTTGAAAACTTATTTTTAACCTTATTTTGCTGGTACTGTATTTTTAAAAAAAACCGAAAAATGTATTTAGTTATTTTTTTGTGGTATATTTAACAATGAGTTTATTTCTTAATAGTACACTTCAGTTCCCCTCCGATTGTACAAAGCAGCATTGTAGTATTGGGCACATTTATACTAAGAGTGTCATTACTAAAGTTCAGGAAAAGTAACCTTAGCTAGTTGATAGTCCTTTTAGAGGTAAACTGCGATTTAGAAAAACCATTCTACATACAAGCAGAGCCGGATGGCGCGCCGGTCAGACCCGATCTCTGCTCTCTTTCTTTCCGCGCTAAAGTTTTGTTGTTGGCGTGTTCAGACGTGCAACAACAACAAGTCCTATGTCTCTTGAAAATTCAAAACCAACAACAATGTTGCTTGCGCTTAGTCAGCGCTCGACTCGCTTGCAGGGGCCTAACGCTTTGCGGTTTTCACGGCGGCACACACACACAAACAAAACTTGGGTTTCGTTTTCTATTTCTTGTAGCTGTTTTTGCTTGAGATATATTTTGTGCACTTGTGTTTCTTCTCGGACGTAAGCTCATTCGCTTTTTTAAAATTTAGTATCCTATCAGAAGAATCAGTTGAATCAAACATTCGCGTTTATTCTTTAAATCAGGGTTGCCCAGCCCTTACACTCACACCGCGCATTCGTTGTTGATTTCCGCAAGGGAATAACCGTGCGTATAGCCTTCACGTTTAGTATATGGATATTTGCGTAGTGAAACAACGACTTCATATGTGTTTTCTATTCTCCTTCCCTCCGAGCGAAGGCTTTTTTGTTAGCTACAAATGATTTTGTAGTTTTTTTTCGCAAAGTGATGGCCGCGCGTACAGCCCTGACGCCTAGCTTATGGCTATGTTTGAGTTCTCCCTTCTCTCTTGCTCTCCGAGCGAAGGTTTTGTTATTGGCTGCAGCCACACACACAACCCTTAATCGGTTTACTCTTTCTATTTCTTGTGGTTCTAATCGATTCACAAATATTTTCTGCATTTGTATGATTATGGGCTTTAAATTTCGACTCTAAATATTTTCTTAGCAATGCCTTCTTGTTTTTGCTTGGAGCGACTTTTCATCACAATGAAATTTTTAACACTAGTTATGAAATTTGCAAGCAAAATTAATTTGAATATTTTAGTTAAACTGACCCATAACTATAGTTCCCTTAATTAAACCATTCGTGTTGTCTGTGCTGACTACAGCCAGCTTTACTGAGTGATCAGCTGTAAATATTTTCTGCTTGCTATAAAAATCCTCCATTTCCAGCATATTTAGTACGTAGTAAAATGAAGCTTTGCTTTGCTATTTTGATACATTTTGTCAAGTTCGTTGCCTAAGTCATTTGTTGTTTTTGTTTTTGTGTCTGTTCATTAGCCATTGTTTGGAGCCATAAGGAAATACTTTAAGATCCATGATTACATGATGATCTACATAAAATCGTAATCTCCCAGCATGCCAGCAATGCATGCTTGAGCTGCCGCAACAACAAAATGGGCATTTATATTCTAATTAAACTAGGTGGAGAGGGCTGCATTTTTCCATTCAAAGTCACGCTACCTTTTCCCACTCGCGGCAGCAGCAAATGCTGATTAGGCACTTTTCAACATGTGGACAGAAACGGTTTCCAATCGAAATTCTATTGGCATGCTCGAAACGTAGCTGCCTTGTTTTCAGAGGCGTGGCAGGGGCAACTAACAGAAGTCGAAGTCAATAATGCTGATGATGATGATGATACCTTTATAAGCAAGTGTTACCCTCCAAGTGCCGAAAGCAACAACACTTTAGACCTACTGTTGTTGTTGTTGTTGTTAGGTTGTCTGCCTGCCTGATTTACCAGTTGCATCCTTTTGCCCAACTAGTTTTCCGGCCGCCAACAAAGGCCTGCAACTGAGTGCGTATTTGTGTGTGTGTGTGTGTACTTCAAAGGAATTTCCATAACCGCTAGCATTCCATGTGTGTGTCTCTCTCTCTCACTTGCTTACTTTGTTGTGTTTTTGCTTTGACTTTGGCTTTGCCTAATGGCCAACAGATATTTCTCTACTTCTACTGTTCGCCCTCTTTCAATGCCTTTTGCTTTCCGCTGGCTGTACAATGTGGTAACGAAAATGAGGGAAAAACGTGGCAGGAAAAACGAACAGGTTTTCCGTTCAGTGTGTAAGCAGAGAGGTGCGTGTGCATGGAAAATGCAAAAGTTTGTGCATTGTCCGATCTTGACCCTCTCGTGACACATAAGATTAATTTTTTGGTGTTTTCTTTTCTTTTCAATTATCTCATCAGCCTTCCTGACACGCATTAGCCTGGTTGGGGCTACACCACCAACAATCCAGCTATGTAGGTTGCTGTGGCAAGCAACGGTACACACTTTGCTGACGGCGGTTTTCATTTCGGGAAGATGCAACCGCAGAGCCCAGGTAATTTGCAAAAGCTGCCAAGCGACGCGCTCAACAGGCTCATCACTTAAACCATCTAATGTCTAACTGCAGTTGCTAGACAACGCTGTCAGGTTAACGTGTTTACGCTCCACGGGCAATTGGCAGTTTATATCTTTCTTCTTTTTTTTTTAGGTTTTGGTATACCCTTTGCTAGGGGGTAGACCGAATTTATTACCAACTCTGATTTCTCGATAAAAAAAATCCATAAAGAGTTTCTGACAAAAATACAGACAGATAGAAAAACCCGTATTGACAAACCGTGAACAGAAAACCCGCTTAGACATTGTAAATAGAAAACCGTGTGTAAATAGAAAACCTTGTAGGTAGAAAAATAAAGAAAACAAAAAAAAAACAAATCCCGTCTTTTATAAATTAATCATTTTAATCCTCCGAGAAGTGTATGGCCACTTCGACCATCCCACTTGACTTTTTGGCATTTCATGTTGCATTTTTTTTTGAGTTTCTCGTTTATGCATTTTTACCGCATTGGCGTCAACTACCGTAGAGCGTTTTTTTAGGTCAGCCGCCTTCAGCACGCGCTTCGCATAACGTCATCGTCTTGGCAACGCATTCAGGCACTGCCTTATGCAATGACAACAAGCAAAACATAAATCATATGACACCCCGGCCTGGGCCAATTAGTTTTGCCCACCTATGAAAATATTTTCCAATTTCCACAAATAGGTTTAAAAGCGCTTTGAGACTGTAAGTGCAACAATTGTTGAAACAACAAATCAACAACATACACCCTAAACAAGCCACTCTGATGCGTACGTGGCGTCTATGGGCGCAACGTGACTTTAAAATGCACAAAAAATTACAAATTCAACTCAAAATATATGGCCTATCTCCTAAAGAGATCTGGGCAAAAAAACATTAACATTAAACGTGAGCAGACAGTCAAATTGACTTGAAACGTATTTGCTGCACAATTTACAAGTTAAGACAGATTATTGTGAACGAAACAAACATTTTAATCAAAGTAAAATAGAAAAATACAGAACTTGAAATACTAAATTAAAATTTTAATTACAAAATTGTAAGCAAAATAATTAAATTACTATCTTTCTTTAAAGTGGTGACATTTAAATGACAATAAGTTTTGATGTTAGACCAGCTACCAAAATCTGTCCTTTAACAAGTTTTTGCTTAAACTTTGCATTTTTCCATTTCATAATTTCAAATATTTTTTTCTCTTTTTAATTAATCAGACTTACCTCACACTCCCACCCAGAACATCATAAAAACAAAAGATTTGCATGTTCCGATGCATAAATTTTCAACTGACTTAAACCATTAATCAAAAGATAATGTGAGTGCACCTCTCTCGGCTTTTTACAAATTAATCAAAACGGCTATTCGAAACGGTAAACGAATTATGTAACTACTCGTAATGGCCTGACCAATTCCAATTCCAATTTTCCTCTCCTTTCCGCTCTAGCCCTCTGCTTAGCGAAGCGTTTTACATCGCTAAACTAGGTACAACATTTCAGACACTTTGAGTTCTGCCACTGAAGATACTTTTGGGTAGGGGCAAGTCAGAACTTGGTAACTGATATGCATGTGCAGAGCGTGTAAATAATTAGATGAGAAGCTAGTGGAAAACATAAAGAAAGAGAGAACGACACAGCTAAGGCAAAGAATAATTAAGCAGTTTTTGCCCAAAACAGAGAGTAGGGTATCAACAGGGTATATTGGAGAGGCGCTGTTAAAAAAAAAGAATCAAACACAAAAACAAAACGATGGACTATCGATTGCAACTTATACATAGCACCAAGTATTTTATAAACTCAGTGACATAGCAGCTAACTAGGAGATGAGGAAGCGGCCCTGAGTTAACTTAAAAGGCATACTGGCCTGAAGACTTAAAGTAGAAGAAGCCTTGACATTCTCTTTTTTGATAGATATATACGAAAATGATTTTATAATAACCCTAGCTTACAAAATAATACAAATTTTGTGTTCCCGAACATTTGGTAGCATTTTCTTATGAGAATCTCTTCGCTGAGTCTAAGAATCCGTTTCACAACTTTTTAAGTGGGGCCGTTTTCGAGTAATAAACTACTTTTTTGATTCTGAAAAAAGAGCATTTAGAAAAATGTGTATATATTCAGTACTGGTTCATTAATCATAAAAAAGTGTATGGTTTCTGAGAAGGTTATTGAACGCCCTAACATTCATTCATACATCACTTTTAATCCGGTGTTTGACTTCGGCGGTATAAAGACTTTTAATCGGCAACTTTGCATTAAATTGATCAATTTTTCCAAATAAAAGCTAGATTTTAAGTGCGTTTTTTACCACGAAAAAAATTGTGATTATGAATAAACCGATACTGGCCCCACCAAAAAATATTTGGACTGCATTTTGATACTCAGCAAAGGGATTTACATATGAAATGACTGCGAAATGTTCGGGATCGGAAATGCTGTAAGCTAGTGTAATCGGATTAATACTTTAGAAAGATAACACAGTGTTAAAACTGACTGTCCAGGTTTTTAAGAATAAGGAACAATATTTTAAATGCTCAGCAGGTTGTACAGAGACGCGAATGATGACTACCTATTCCGAGTAGTCCTGCCCATGATACAATTATACAAGGTAGTCCATTCGGCAAAACCATAGTCCCCTGATATAAGTGCGAGTGAAATAGCGTTGAATAGTTAGTGTGAGTGAAACGGCTACATAGTGCGTCGATTAACCCGCGCACGGTGCATGAGGCTAAATATTTCCTTAGTTATGACAAGAGTTGTAGTGTTTATAATATTATTTTTATTAGTTTTGAATTAGACATAATTCTTTGTTTTTATACCCTTGGAGAGGGGATTAAAACTGTCCCGATGTTTGTAACGCACAGAAGGAAGCATCTCCGACCACATAAAGTATATATATTCTTGATCAGCGTAACGAGCTGAGTTGATATAGCCATGTCCGTCTGACCGTCTGTCCGTCTGTTTCTATGCTATCTCCTCCGTCAGTTTTGAAGCTATCGTAACCAAACTTTGCACGAAGTCTTTTGGTACAAATACGCTGCACATTTGTCGGAACCGGCCGGATCGGATGACTATAGCATATAGCTGCCATAGGAACGATCGGTTAAAAAAGTAGTTTTAGTGAGAAAAACTTTTTTGTTTTCAATGCTATCGCTCCCAACTCTCGGATTTATCAGTTTTCTATGCTTTCACATAATTTCAGCAAGTTTTATGCAAATCGGGCAACGAGAAAGTATAGCTGCCATACAAAAGATAGATCTGAAAAAAAGTTTTAGTATGAAAAACTTCTTTGTTTTCAATGCTATCGCTACCAAACTCGTTACTGATCAATATGATATGCTAACACACAATTCTGTCAAGTCTGATCCAAATCGGATGACTATAGCATATAGCTGCCATAGGAATGATCGGTCGAAAAAATTGTTTTAGTGAGAAAAACTTTTTTGTTTTCAATGGTAGCGTGTTTGTACGTTTCAGTTATAAATATTATCTGTCTCAACACAATTTTAGAGAGTTTGATCAAAATCGGATGAATATATCGTATAGCTGCCACAAAAAAAACTGGCAGAAATATATCATGCTCCAAGGGTATATAAACTTCGGTCGAGCCGAAGTTAGCTTTCCTCTATTTTTTTTTTTTTTTGTTGTTTGACAGCCATTCTCTTGTTCAAGCTCTTAATTCTAAAGTATATACGTGTCTTAAAATAAAATTTTTTTTATATTTACACAAATATCGACCTGAAAGACATTTTTTGCTTGGCCACTTAAAGGTTAAAGCTCTAGAGAGAAAGGTTGTCAGTCGAACCGTCCGCACACAACCTTTTTCTTAGATACTTTTTGACAAGCTGTTCCCTCTCTCTGGATACATTTGGGTTATGGTCGTCTCCCTCTAACCACAGTGATTTCTACTGCACTTTGAAGTATCTTTTGGGCACTATAAGTATCTTTTTGGGCACTATCGTTTAGCACAGCGTAAAATTGAGAGGCAGCGCAAACGTATTATGGCGAACAAAATGTGGGGACCAAAAACCGAACGACTTCGGCAATCCGAGTGGACTACCTTGTATAATTGTATCATGGTCCTGCCTGGGTTGGAGAAATAAACATAAGAAATTAGTTTTCTACTGTGCTGTTAAGGGTTTCATATTCCTTTGGAACATTGTTTACACTTTGCTAAAAATAATCCTAAAAAACAAAATCAATTATTTTCCGACAATCGTAATATTCGTAATTTTTCAAAAATTTGTTTTTAAAAAACAAAATTTTGGTTGGGAATTTTTGGAGATTTCTTTTTTCAAGTCTTGGCGCACTTTGATCAAAATTTCTCAATAACTATTAAGCCCATTTTGATAATTCATGTCGAAACTTAAAACGTGATTATCTCGAAACCACTTTTTTCGAAAATGGTTGCAAAAACATATTACTTCTGGTACTAACCATTCTGGTTCAAACTAGTCTATTTGGGATAGGTCATTAGAACCAATAAAGAATTTTTTTGAAATTTTGACTTTAACCCATTTTCCGCAGCGCACCATCAATTTTTTTTATTAAGAGGTGAAAGTAACTTTTTTCTCGAATTCGGGACTAGGTTTTATATATGCCCACATGGTTGGCCAACTTTGAATCTTTACCTTTAATTTAGGCGATTACCTATTGAATAAAAAAATCCGCTTGTTAAGATCCCTAATAGTATTTCTTTAAGTTAACTTTTCGAAACCTTTAAAAATCACACCCGACGGCATGTAGTACCCTTAAGTTCTTTAGAGCAGATTTTCATTATAAAAACATACACACCAACAGAAAGATTATATTTCATTAATCGTAGTATTATTTCTAATCGAATTTGTATACTCTCTTGCGCTTGCAAATCATAAGATTTTATTATCAAAATGCGTGATCTATAAGAAATGTGAAAATGTGATAAATTTTCTTCATATTCGGCTCGTTGGGTATGTCAACAAACAGAATTGCCGAATTTGGTCTGAAGAGCAGTCAAAGGCAATTCAAAAGCTGCCAATGCTCTTTGAAAATAACACAGTCTGGTCCGGTTTGGTGGTCGTATCAGTGAAATTAACTTTTAAATAAATAACAGTACGACGATTACTGACTTTTTTTTTCCCAAAATGGAAGAATTGGCCTTGTTTGACATGTGGTTTCAACAATACGGTGCCACATGCCACACGGCGCGTGAAACCATGGACCAATTGAGAGGCGAGTTAGGTGAGCAATTAATCTCAGTTTTTGGATCAGTCCTTTTGCCTATTTGACTCCACTAGACCAGTTTTTGTGGGGTTACTTGAAGACTTTCGTGTACAGCGAAAAGCCAGCCATAATTGCAGCATTGAAGGACAACATTACAACTGCCCTTGGTTATATACCAGCCGAAATGCTGCAAAAAGTATGTCGAAATTAGCTTCCTTAGGCAACATTGAAATGAAATAATCCTTAAAAAGTAAATGGCAGGCATTGATGTTATCGTTCTAACTAAATTCTTCATTTACAAAAACCAAAGTGGACAATTAAAATTCTTAAGATGTTTCGGACCGAAGGGCTAATTTTTTAGTAAGGTTAATGAAAGGTAATTATATTAGATTTTCAAAGGTGCACGTCCAAGTCGAACCTTCTCAAGCAGCTTGTAACCTGGCCTAAGCTGTTCTTTCTTGTCAAAAAAAAGAAGCAAAACGAGGCAAAAACAAAACAAAAGCACAACACTGAATGGCATTTTACTGAAGCATAACTTTTGCGGCGTCAAGTTAATTTTTATGGTTATAACATTCATTTGCTGGTAATTATGAGCCAACAGCAGCACCAGCAGCAGCTGAAGAAGAAAAGGCGTAGAAAAGCGCACTTTGTAATTAGACATTGAAGTAGAAGAAGAAGTATTGTGGTTGGGATGGGCCAATGAACTGTTGTCTCTGTCCAACGAACTTGATTTGGTCTACGGGTTCTGGTCCGGCTTCGTCTGCTGTTGTTGCTGGCTGCTGCTGCTGCTGCTGCCGTCGGTGCGTATGCAAATGGCCAGGCAAAAAGGTCAACTTGAGGCGCACAGCGGTAACAATTACAAAATATGCGTTAAAAATGCAGCAAAGGCCGCATGACTCGACACGACCAGCAGCAGGAACAACGAAAAGCTACAGAAATAATATGGCCAACAAATCGTGATAAGCAAAGCCGGCGCGCAAAAAAAAAAAACAGGCTTGGCCTGGCCTGGCCACAGCCCAGGAGGAGCGACTGGCAGCATTTTGTGAACCACTCTATTTATCAGATACGGGTCCCGCCGTCTCTGTGTGCCAGGCCAACTAGTTGGCTCAATTGCTATGGCCAGTACATATTATTGAGCGATTTTTAGTCTCCGCGTCTCTCTCTCATAATATTTTTTGATGGCGCGCTGAAAGTCAACGCGAAATCGCCTCTTACATGTGTGTTAGTAGTAAAAGTTGTTGCGCGCTTTTTGCCGGGTTTCGCTGGGTGCTGGGTGCTGGGGAGGAGTGAACGACCATCAAGGTAAAAAACCGCAGCAAACAATGGCCAAAGCTGCACGGCCGTCGTCGTGCTCCAGCTCCAGGTGAATGTGCTGCTGCTGCTGCTCTGCCCCATGCCCCGTGCCCCGTGCCCCTGGCCCTGCCACAGCTCTGCTGTTCCACGCCCGCAGAATTGTAACGCGTTTTTGTGTATTTGCTGAGGCCGTTGCCGGCTCTCTTATTGTTTTTGCTTATTTGTTTCTACGTATTAATAACATGTTGGAACGCCATTCGCCGCCGCGCTGCCTGTTTAAAAATATGCATATGGACTGAGCTGACTCTGTGGCTCTGGGAACCACTACTCGTATCTAAAAGGACTCGTGCGTGTAACCGCCCCGGCCCTAGTCGGGCTACTAATAATAGTAATACACGGCCAATAATAAGTTTTAATCATCATGATAATGGCGTGCTTAAATTCAGTTCGTTCTTCTGGTTTCTGGAGTTGTTGTGGATTTTCCCTGCATTCAAATAAAAATTCCTCTGACTCTTTGCATACTGCATTTCATTTGATGTCTCCATAAAATTGGTTTGCTTTTAAGCCAAGTCTTTTCTGGCTAAGTTGGCGTGGGCGTCACATTTGGAGCGAACACAAATCGATTGTTCTGGTATGGCCAACTCGATTTCGCTTTGGCCCAGAAACTGCACACTTCACTTTATGGTACATATTTTGTTGTTGTTGTTGTTATAATCCATAAAATGCAAAGGTTGATTCTCATAAAAATTTCCAGAAGTGCCTTAATAACTTTAATTTGTTTATGGCCAGTTGAGATTAAGATACAAATTAAATAAGGTATAGGTTATATGTCCCAGCATAGGGGCATTCATTGCAACTCGGCAAGGGAATAGGCTTCATATCTAAATTGGAGTTAAATCAAGCTGAAGAAGACACAACCCATGAAAAAATACAGCCTTGTTAAAAGTGGCTTATAACTACAGTAACAAAGACTTACACATATTTTATATGACGCATGTGAAACATAAAATGAATGTTCTTATGAGCTCACACTAGATCCCAGAAATTGCTTCTCAGGCGAATTTATGAGGACTCGTATACAGAAATTCAGCTGCTTACGAAGTGAAAGGGGTTGACCTTTTAATACTGTGGGAAAAACATACCGGGAAAATTAAAGTTAATTTTTTGGTCGGATCCGATAGCGTCAATTGTTTTTATATTTAAGTTGGCCACACTGTCACTCATAAATTCTCGTCAAATTAATCATTAGTATGAGTTCTTTTGTAACTAGCTAACGGTGAATTTTTCGTTTTTATAATGTCTAGATTCTCTACCATGCAGTTCTATTAAACTTTGTGTTGAAAATGTTGTAGACGGCCTTCGGTGAGCCAGCTTTATCGAAAACACGAGTTTTGATTCGTACAAAATTTTGAAATAGGGTCGAAAATCTTAGAAAACAATTGTACGGTTAAACAAACGAATTATCAATTCATACAGGAAATTTTGGAGCGAAATATTTTTATAAGCAATTCGTTCTTGTTTTATTTACCGTATTTTTTGTGACTCTAACGTTATTTCTGCGTATGTGTTTTGAGATTGTTTTTGAAACTGCGGCTCGTAGTATCTAAATATATTTTCTTATTATTTTTTTAATGTATCAGTAAAATTAACTATTAGAATAGTGCACTTGCCGTATTTACATTAATTATAATTGAATTAGAACTTGAGAATTAGAAGTGTTCGCATTTTTGCGATGTACAAGAAATTATTTGTGTATGTTTTTAGTCAGATTTAATATATCTCAGCGCGTTGAAACAGCGTTCAAATCGTTGTCAGTTCATGGGCCTCAAATTCGAGTTATAGCCTATTTCCATTTCTTATCATTTCATTTCTAAAAAAACCTTACCATTGACAAATTGTCATCATTTTGACACTTTGACAAAAACAGCTGGCTTTGTTTGTTTTAAATAACAGGCGGCACTTTCAAATTGCGTGGACTTTTTGGAATATTTAGCAAAAAAAAAAAAAAAAACGACATACCCCTCAGGACAAAAGCAATTCCTCGTGGCGAACGCATTGCCATCGCCCTAAACTGTCAGCAGAAAGCTAAATACACAACTTATTTTTAGTAAATTTTTTACCTATTTATATTTTAAGCAATATAACGCCTACTTTTTTCGGGGCAATTGTCATCATTTTCGAGAAATGATAGAAATGAAAGGCAAAATGAAGTACCAATTCGCATTTCATGAAATGAAGCTTCATTTGTTCAGTGGAAATAGGCTATTACCCCAGAGTTAGTAAAATTTGTTAATAAATTACAAAAATAACTAATAGACTCGCGCGCTTTGCTGCTTACTCAATAAATTTAATGTTTAACTATGTCTATCATAAAATGTTGCGGAGATAGCCCCTTACACAAACATTTTTTTCTACAAATTTATAGTATAAATTCGATGTTTAACAGAATTAATACGTGGTGCTTGCACTGTGGTAGGGTGGTATTTGTACTGGTGCTGTATTAAACATATGAGTTTACTGTTATCAATAATAAAATTAACCATTTTAGTGGGTTAGAGCATTTTCAACTTGCAGGTTTTGCCACCAGACGGTATTTTCAACCCACGATTATGACTTGGAGCATTTTCTCCACAGAATTCGTTGAATTTACCGACAAACTTTTTTTCTGTGTTGATGACAAATAGTTGATCTGTTGGGCCTGACGATTTCAATATTATTTAACTCGAATTTTCGGGAATTTAATATTTTATTAATTTAATTTAATTTCGAGTGATTTTCTCCTTTTCCTGTATCCAACTTCCTAACTTTATTGTTAAAAGTTTGGAAATCTTAATTATGCAAAAGATAAAAAAAAGTAACACACCATCAAAAACCTGTTTGAGTCTACAATCAAGCTTTATTCTGTGGGCGATTTTTGTAATTTATAATCTGACACCTTCACCTTACGAAAATTCAAGGAAAATATGAGTTTTTATACCCTTGCAAAGGGTATTACAATTTTGACCAGAAGTTTGCAACGCATAGAAATATTCATTTCCGACCCTATAAACTATATATATTCTTGATCAGGGTGACGAGCTGAGTCGATTGAGCTTTGTCCGTCCGTCTATCTGTCTGTTTCAAAGTCTTCTCAGTTTTAAAGCTATCGAGCTGAAACTTTGCACATAGTCTTCTTTTTCCTGCACACTGCTAATATGTCGGAACCGACCAGATCGGATGACTATATCTTATAAAAGGTTTTAATGAGAAAAAACTTTGTTAAATTGTCCACTTCAGCGATTATTAATACTATGCGCTTAATTTTAATTCAAAATGGATGACTATGTCTAATAGCTGTCATATAACGGTCGAAAGCGGTTTTATTTAGAAAATTGATTATTTTAATGCTGGCGTTCTTAAAATCTGATGTATTAAAACATTTGCAAGGGTATAAAAACTTCGGCAAAGACGAAGTTAGCTTGGCCTTCTCGTTCAGAAAGTTTTTAGTCCCGTAACACTGTGAAATATTTTTCAACAAATAAGTGTTGATACCAACGAGACCCACAAAATTTGAAAGCTACTTATGGTAGTAGAAAAACCCTGGCAGGGTTTGGTCCGATTCGATAAGGTTTTCTTGAATCTTTCAGAAAGAAAAAGGTTTTGTTGTTTAAGTCTATATTTTTGAATTCGATATGAAAGGGCATAGCAGAATAAGCATATAAAAACTGCCCCAACTCCGATCAGCACCAAAATTAAATATGTTGTTACCATCAATGAAAAACTCACTCTCCTAAATTTTTAGTCTTTTAATCGCTATTGGAGTAGAGTTATGAGAGCGCAAAGGTAAAACAAATAACTCGTTTATCTTAAGAACCGCTAAACCATTTGGATAGGTTATATTAAACCTCATATATTAATATATAATGTTATAAGTGTCCACCATAGAATTCAGAAAATAATTTTTGCACATTTTTCCTACTATTCTTAGGCACAAAAAAATATTAATAAAATTTTCAAATAATTTGTTCTAGGTGTAAATCGATTTCAACTCTTATAGTTTTTTGCTGGTTTTTTCAAAAACGTCCTAACAATGTAAAATTTTTGCAGTGACATCGGGAATCATCTTCATAGTGAATACCAATAAAATATGTGAATAGTCTTATGTCAGAATTGACAGAAAATTTCCCCTTTTTCCCCTTTTAAGTTGATTTACAGTGTGCCTAATATGTATAAAAGTACTAATTTAACGTTTAATTATTTTTCACCATGAGGTGCACTTGGGATGTGTTTGCAAAAATTATATGTTGTTAGGGACCTCTTGATGAAAAAAGCAGCAAAATACTGTGCGTGTCGCAAAAGGCTAACACCGTAAAAGAATTATAAAGAATAAAAAATCTCCACCCATGAAAACTGCGACTACAATTCACTCTTGCAAACCGATGCTACTACGGGCTAAGTAGGGAGCTCAAGAGCAGAGACCTTAAGCGAAGAGCAAAATTAGCCCTATACAAGTCGCTTATCATCCCAGTCCTGCAATACGGCGCAGAAGCATGGACAATGACAGCAGCGGATGAAGCGGCGATTGGCGTGTTTGAACGAAAGATTCTTCGGAGGATTTATGGACCTTTAAATGTTGGCGATGATTTCCGCATTCGAAATAATGACGAACTGTATGAGCTCTATGGGGACACCTGTCTGGTCAAGCGTAAAAAGCAACAGCGGCTGCGCTGGTTAGGACATATCACCAGGATGGACGAAGAAGCTCCAGTAAGGAAAGCTTATTATTCGAAGGCGGCTGACTACGGAGGAAGAGGCAAATGGGATGAACAGGTGCGGAAAGATATTTCCAAGCTTGGTGTGAAAAACTGGTGCCAGCTTGCACGGAGCAGAAGCGACTGCTGTAGCATTGGGAGACCGTCGAACGGCTTTTGATGCCATTGGGAGCAA